>CAUYRT010033509.1:0-86871 GCA_963574885.1 Lepilemur ruficaudatus | reverse complement strand
TATAGCTGAATAGTACTCCATGGTATACATATACCACATTTTATTAATCCACTCGTGTATTGATGGGCACTTGGGTTGTTTCCACAACTTTGCAATTGTGAATTGTGCTGCTATAAACATTAGAGTGCAGGTGTCTTTTTTATAGAGTGTCTGTTGTTCTTTTGGGTAGATGCCCAATAATGGGATTGCTGGATCAAATGGTAGATCTACTTGTATCGCTTTAAGGTATCATCATATTGCTTTCCACAGGGGTTGCACTAGTTTGCAGTCCCACCGGCAATGTAGGAGTGTTCCTATCTCTCTGCATCCACGCCAACATTTATTGTTTTGTGACTTTTTGAAAAAGGCCATTCTCACTGGAGATAAAGTGGTATCTCATTGTGGTTTTGATTTGCATTTCTCTGATGATTAGAGATGTTGAGCATTTTTTCATATGTTTGTTAGCCATTGTTCTGTCTTCTTTTGGAAAGTTTCTGTTCATGTCCTTTGCCCACTGTTTGAATTTTTTGCTGGTTTTCCTGAGTTCTAAAGAGATTCTAGTTATCAGCCCTCTATCGGATGTGTAACATGTGAATATTTTCTCTCATTCTATCGGTTGCCTCTTTGCTTTCATGATAGTCTCCTTGACTGTACAGAAGCTTTCTAATTTGATCAGATCCAATTTATTTATTTTTTTTGTTGCTTGATTGCCTTTGGGGTCTTCTTCATAAATTCTTTGCATAGGCCAATGTCTATAAGAGTTTTCCCAACATTTTCTTCTAGAATTCTATAGTCTTACGCCTTAGGTTTAAGTCTGTTATCCACCATGCATTGATTTTTGTGAGAGGTGAAAGGTGTGGATCCTGTTTCAGTCTTCTACTTGTGGCTATCCAGTTTTCCAAACACCATTTATTGAATAATTATTTTTTTTCCCAGTGTATGTTTTTGCCTGTTTTGTCAAAAATTCGATGGCTATATGAAGATGGTTTTATAACTAGGTTCTCAGTTCTGTTCCATTGGTCTATGTCTCTGTTCTTGTGCCAATGACATGCTATTTTAGTTACTATAGCCTTGTAGTATAGGTTGAAGTCTGGTAAATTGATCCCAATTTGTTCTTTTTGCTTAAGATTGTTTTTGCTATATGAGGTCTTCTCTAGTTCCATATTAAGCATAGAATTATTTTTTCTAGATTTGTGAAAAATGATGTTGATATTTTAATAGGGATTACTCTGAATCTGTAGATCACTTCGGGTAGTATAGACATTTTAACAATGTTGATTCTGCTCACCCATGAGCATAGTATGGTTTTCCACTTGTTTATGTCCTCTGCTATTTCCTTCTTCAGTGTTTAGTGGTTCTGAATAGAAAATATTTTCTGACTCTTGTCATTTTTAATTTCCTATAACCTTAATTATTTCAAATCTATGCATCCTTCAGTAAAATTGTTGGGTCTTTGTCACGAGTCTAGTACATTATAGGTTTATATGTAAGGACTTTCCTCTGTGTGTATGTATGTTTAAACTGATGGAGATGTATCTGTTATATTTTATAACCATTTATTCTTGATATACAGTAAATCTCTTGACTTTTCATATTTAATTTGCATACAGTACTTCAATAAATTAAATTTAATAATTTTAAATTTTTGTGCATGTGTTTTCGTGATATGCACTCATATTATCTGCAGCTAGTGATAATTCATAGTTATACTTCTTATTTATTTAACTTTATTGTGTCAATGAGAATCTCCAACATATTATATTTTAATGTATATATAATTATCAAAGTGCTACTACATCCCATTATCTTTTTCTTCCCTTGACTTAATGGGAGTGGTTGTAGTTTTTCTTAGATAAGTTATTGTTTATTTTTTGTTTAGGATAGGTATTTTCATCATGTCAAGAAGGATTTCTTCTACTTCTAATTTGTTAAAAATTTAACTGTTTTCAACTAAGAATGGATTTGGAGTTTTATGAAACAGGTTATTTAGTATTATTCAATATTATCATGTGCTTTTTTCAGTGCTATACTAATGTAATTAATCATATTAAATCAGACTTTCTAATATTTTATAATTCAAGCTATTCTTTTTAAAAAAACTCTTGAAGAATTTTTTTAGCCTATTAGTCATAAATTTTTATGACTATAAAGAGATAACCTTGACTTTAAAACATTGTGAAACAGCAGATATGCAAATATGATTGCCATTATAGTTTATGGAAATGCATAATCTGGATTTTTGCTGGGTGAGGTTGACCTGTAAAAGGCATGAGGAAATCTTGGCTATATTGTTACTTCTTACCCCTCCTTGTCTTCATTTCTTTATTTCTCAAAAATTGGTTTGTTAAAGTATTTTCACTCATTTATGTGCTGGTTTGTAAGTGCTCTTAGGGGTGAATATACATATTTTCATGCCCATAAATGTCCACATATGTGCATACCATGTAAGCTGCTTTTATCATTTAGAATATAAACTTTTCTCTCTTCCATTAGCCTATTAGTGTTGTTGTCCAACTGATACCAGACTCCATTGGAACCTTTTAGGGTTACCTAGGTTACTTGTCTCTATTTATCTTTTTGAATGGCTGTACTTCTTTTTTACTAGTTCTAAAAAACAAGGAAACACAAAAACCAATAGAAGCTACATATATTGAACACAATGAAAGGTTCTGTGGGAACATAGGACTCTGTTCCTTACCATCAACTCAAGTCCTTTTCAACTCTGTCCCACTCGGATCTGTCAATCAGATTGCCACTAATTAAATGATTCAGTTAGCTTCCTAAGCTTCACTAAAGCACCATGATTATGTAGACTTTTAGTTTGCTCAAACAGCAAATTTCTTTTTAAGAGTTTTAAAGAAAGTTTGCTTTAGGATGTTAGCTAATCTTATAAGGAAAATGACTAAACATCATGGCATGTAGCATATTGCTCCAACACACACTTGTTGCTTTTTCTTCCCCTAGATTTTATTCTAAATGTACGTTTTAATCATATTGTATGAACCCCACCTGGCAGAGTAAATGATTATGTTATTAGTATGGCAAATCATTCAAAAGAAAGAATTTCCAGTGTAGCATTTTTGTAATCATCTATGCATTTTCTTAATTCAAAATAGTGCTTTCTGTTAAGATCTTTGTAAGATCTCTCACTCTCAACTTTAAGTCACAAAATACAAGTTTGAGATCAATCCCAGATGTGTTAATATACAATTCAATATTTGTAAAGCAAAAGAAAAACACTGTTTCTAATGGCAAATAAAAAAATGAGGCAAAATAATGCAATGAATATTATACATATCTTTTGTTATAATTTAAGTCTGCCTACAATAAATATGCTACAATATTTAATCAAAGCAGGTAATAGTCAGACTTAACATAAATCTCAAGCCTATTTTCCCTCTTGCTATTTTTCTATGTTATGCATTTAGAACTTCAAGTGCAACAGAAATAATAGGTCACTGAGTGTAGACAGCAATTAATGCTCCTTGTTTCTCACGTTTTCCAAGATTATCAAGTGGCGCAGGACTAAATTGTATCAGTAATAGTTTTTGATACCTTCTTATTGTGCAGTTGATTTTGTCAATAAAGTAGAACTAATGTAATGTTTGGTTAATGGCAATGTGCATCAAAATTGAAAAACCAATTCTTCTAGGGTGGCTTTTTTAAAATTTGACTTTGGTTTGAAAAAATCCAGTGCTACCGCGAAGTAGATCTATAAAGTACTTTTATCAGTAGAGGGAAAGATTGTTTTGTTGCTGCAATGGTGCTGTAACACCACATTGCTGTAATGGTGCAATTTAAGAAAACTGTAATTTAAATTCAAACAGAAACTTTTCTACAGCTTATTTTCTCTGACAAGGATTACTTTTGAATTTAATTATTTGGTATCAAAGAATGATCTCAGGAATTAATTCTGAAACATCAATATGAATTATGTTTCCTTTTGAAGGGTTAGCTAGAATTCTAAATGTAAATCATTTGTAATAGTCTTTCCATGGGTTTTCCAAAGAATGGATCTGGACAGAAGAATATGAATATAAATAAGCAAAATATTTCTCACTCAGCGTATTTAGTGATTCCTTATTTCTTTACATGTTAAGTCTTTTATTTAGTGTTTCTCAAATTGTGTTTTGTGATTCACCTGTGTTACCATCACTTAAGTTATCAAAGGGAAGATTACTGGGTCCTGCCTCAGATAGACTAAATCGGAATCTCTAGTTGTGAGAATCTGCATTTTTCTCAGATCTCAGGTTGATTCTGAGACTCTGTAAGTTTGGGAACCACCACTGTCTTAAGGGTAAGGGTTTTGACAATACCCTCTATCCATTCCTCTTGAGAAAACTCAACCATACTCATTCATAAACTGATGGCTCCGAAAGCTGTATATGTAGAAAGAAACCCCTTCTGAGATTCAGACCTGTATATAGACCTGCTTATCTCATACGATTGAGACATAATGTCACAAAGTGATCTCTTTACCTTTCCACCTGACTCACAACACACAGACACACACACACACACACACACACACACACACACACACACCCCTTTCTCCTTGACCTGTGCACCCTCTTTTGAAGCCTAATGCCATCCAAACACTACTGCATTTTGTTAACCACATCTATTTAATCAAGTCTTGTCAATTGCATATGTTTTATATATTTTTAATCCATTCACCTCCCTCTTGATTCTTATTGCCCCTGTCTTATTAATAACTACCATTGTATCTTGTTGGATAACATCAACATCTTCATTAGTGACTTCCTGACTTCCACTTGGTTTTTCTCCAATTTTTTTTCCAAGCAACAGCAGTAGTAATCATTCTAAAATACACATATGATCATGCAACTTCTCAGATTAAAATCATCCTCATTGGTCCCCTATAATTGTCAAGATATATCCACATTTATTAAACTCTCACAGTACTCTTTATGATACAATTATTCTTCATCTCTCTAATTATTTCTCCTACCACTCATCCTTCTCCCAGTTGGCACATTTTGTTGCAGTGTTACAGAAATAACAATTTTCAGTTTAAGGAACAAGACACACATAGCATGTATCAAGCCATTATGAAAGTTTTCATTTATTTATTTTTCTCCTCCTTTAGACTTAGTTTGCACATTTCTATATCCCCAGTGCCAAGCACAGTTCCAAGTATATAACATAAGCTCAAAATTTCTTGTGGAGTGAATAGATAAAAATGGGTAACAGTATTTATTTGTATCTAAGAATAATATGCAATATAATATAGTGTTTAAACACACGTTCTGGAGACAGAATCTCTGGGTTATATTCTAGCTTTGCTGCTTATAATGTGACCTCAAACAATTTACTTAAAACATGTGTGTGCTTTAGGTCCCCAATCTTTAAAGTGGTTATAATAATAGGATATATCTATTAAGATAGAAGATTAAATAATAAAATAAGTTGTTAGAAAAGTGACCCACAGCAAGTAGTCAATAAATGTTACCTATTAGTTTTACTTCTTTCCTGCTATAAGAATTATTCTCTACTTCTGAGATATCTCATTATTTTATTCATTTTAAAAATTTATTTCTTTCATTACAGTTGTCAGCTTGGAAGAGTCACATTTGTTTTAGTCTAACTACAATCGATGTCTCTCCATACCTTCTATCATTTTAGAGGCTCTTATCTGGATTTTCCCTAACTCTGACATTGTTACGTGTGATGACTAGAATTTTAAACTATATTCTTGGTGAGTTTATAGATTCAAAGGAAAAAATACATTTAGTTTCCACAAAATTTCCTTGTAATAGCCAACATTTTTCTTTCCTTGATGACCACGTCAACACTTTGGGGCAGTATCTTCAGGGAATGGTGTACTAGAACTTCAAGATCATAATAATTTCCTGAAAGCATAATTGATAGCTCTAACCTCACATCTCAAGTCCTGTGTTTGAGTAAAGGTTTCACTGACAATTGAAGGAATTTTTATTATTTATTGTAACAAAAATTAATAAATGGTCCAGCATTGGGGTAGACTTATACCAATATAGTATTATTTCTCACTTGGTGCTTAAAAGATTTGTTAAGGCCAACAAGTAAGTTTTATAAGATGAGGGAAATGGGACTTTTATATAAATGTGTATATATAATTTTATAAGATTTCATAAGATTTATTGGATTTGAAATCTTATTTTACTTTGGCAATTTCAGACTATGGAGTATCATTTCAAAGAGTTCAAAAATAACATTTTCCTAAATAAATACTGTATTTTGTTTACAGTTTTCTAGTCATACTTTGAATAAAAAGTTTTAAGGGATAGTTTAACTTTTTCCAAAACAAATCAAAGAATCAGAATTTAAGACATGAAAAAGATGTCAGAAGTTATCTATCCCTAGGGACAGATATATGAAAACTGGGGACCAGAAAATATATGTTAGTTAATTGATGTCACACAGCTGGGCAAGTGTCAAGACAGACCTGTTAAACAAAGTTTATGGGAGGCCATTGTTTTGGATCAGCTTCCTGCACTAGGTCCCAGCAGACCAGACCAAACCAAACTGGAGTCTCTTGTGCTAAGTATTAGGTAATCAAACTGAACTTTGAAACAAGCCAGTTTTCAAAAAAAACCCTGGAAGATTTCAGCTAATCTGAGTTAGCATAATAAGAAAGACTCCTTTTTTATCCCTATAAAGAAAGTAACTTTGAAACAACCAATCTACTTTTCATTCTCTGTTTCTGCTTTTTTCAACTCTTTTCTGCCTGTAAAGCCAACCTCCTCTGCTCAGCTCAGTGGAACTCTCATTCTATTTTGTAGAGTGAGATGTTGCCTGATTCTACGATCATAACTAAATTCAAATAGATTTTTAAAGAAAATTTGTTGAAATCTTGTCTTTTGGCAAAACTTACATGTGCTGACGCTCAATTTACTGTTTTTACTAAACAAGTAATTAAATTAGCTTATTATAAAAGTATTTATAATTAGAAAACAATGAAGAAGAATTGACATGAAGGGGAGAATGCTAGAACACAGGTTAAAATGACCAGAGTGGAATAATTTTATCAATAGGATTTTACAATGAGGGAGATAGGTGTATATCTTGAGAAGAGCTACAAAGTCACAGGTAACATCAACGGATACAAATCAACATTCATACAACCTTGAAAGTTGTACTGAATTGGATCTTTTATTTGGGAGACCAGGCATTTGTATGTAGGAGCAATACATAAAATTAATTTTGAAATTTCAGAAGGAGGTTTGTTCTTTAAAGGAAACTTATAAAAATATGCATAAATAAGCACATTATAAAATGAGCAACTACTCTCTAAATGCATGTTTCTCAAATTGTGATCTGCTGCACATCTACATCAGAATCATAGAGGAGTCTTTTTATACAAGCAGTTTCTTCAACTCTCTTCACAGACCCCATCCCAGAAATGCAAAATCAGAATTTATGGGGACAGAGTCTGGGATCTGCATTTTACAAACTCCATTAAGAATGCTGAAGAAACTAACTTCTATTTAACTGAATTTCTAGTTTAAAATGTGCCAATGAAAATTGTCTTTCTTTCCATATTTCTTGTTGATAATTTTAAAAAAAGTGTTAACTATCTTAGAAAAGAGAGTATGCTGACCACATCTTTGTTGTTGCCTTGAGGACACTGGATTTTGCAGTGCCATGGGGCTAACCTTTGGTATTTTACTACTGTTCAGAATGAGAGATTTGGAGCCAAATCTGTCTACCAAAGGCATACCCTAGAATACGTGTAGAAAAATCTCATGCCTGTACTTAGTTTTATTTGAATATTTCAAATTTATAATAAAACGGAGACAATTTAGAATTTGCTTTGCGTTTTCAAAGTGAACACATCCCTAACCCTGAGATTCTGATGGGTCGCCACCATCTCTCTTCTCTTCTTCTTTCAGTCCTTCCTTCTCGAGAATCACGTCTCTAAAATTAGGAAGTCTCTTCCACACTTTAAAACTTTTCTAGCTACTTCTGTGGCGGCTGTGTGTTTTTCATTGACTCAAGGTTAAAAAATTATTTCATTCACTAAAAGTTCATATTACTTGGGTTTGTGCTTGTGATGCTTTTCCATGTCACATTTGTTTAAAGTAGGGCATGACTGCTTATGAAAGCCCTGATATCAGCTATCAATAGGAAGATCTTCAGCTTCTACTTTACTGCATAAGAACAAGAAAACACAACAAAGCAAGGATACAATCTGAAAGAGTCCCCTTGGGATCACATACAATTATAGAAAAATGTTGTTTGCATATTTAATGTATACTATTTCAATGTACTGGAAGCCTCGTTAGCTTTGTTAAAGCAATAAGTTGTATTAATTATCAATCAGTATAATTCAGATTTATAGAATTTTGACCTCCAATGGGTTTAAGACACCAGCTAAAATTTAGAATTGCTGCTTCAATCATTTAAAAGAATTTATATTAGTGTACTATAAAACTAACTGTTTGTTGTATAGTTCTGAGTTTAACACACGGATGTATTCTGTAATCATCACAAGTGCACAAGACAGCTCCATCACCTCAAAAAATTCCCTCATGCTGCCCCTTTGTAGGCAAAGCCTTTTCCCATCCTTAAACCCTGGGAATCATTGATCTGCTTTCTGCCCCTATAGTTTTGCCTTTTCCAAAATGTCATATAAATGGATTCACACAAAATATATAACCCTTTGAAACTGGTTTCTCGCACTCAGCGTAATGTCTTTGAGATTCATACATGCTGTTTCATGGATCAATAGTTCAAACATTTTAATTGCTGCACCGCCGTTTGTTTCTCCGTTCTATTTACTTCTAAAAGGACATTTGGGCTGTTTTTAGTTTGTTGATTATATATAAAGCTGCTATGGGCATTCATGTACAAGTTTTTATATGGACATAGTTTCATTTCTCTTGGTTTTATACCTAGGAGTGGATTGCTGGGTAAGATGATAATTCCTTAACTTTTGAGAAACTCTCCTACTGTTTTGCAAAGTGGTTGCCCCTGTTTACATTTCTACCGTCAGTGTACGAGAGTTTCAAATTCTTCATAGTCTCACCAACACTTGTTCAAGTTTTTGTGTAAATATAAGTTTTCGCTTTTCCAAGGGAAATACTTAGAGTGGGATTTCAATGTCATTTGGTTATTGTGCATTTAAGTTTACAAGAAATCACTTTCCAGGGTGGCTGCTCTATTTCACACCCCTACCAGCAATGTTTGAGTCTTCCAGTTGCTCTGCATCCTCACAAGCATTAAATATTTTCTGAGGTTTTTTTTCCATTCTGATAAGTGTGCAGTGATAACACATTTTGGATTTAACTCACATTTCCCTGATGACTAATTATGTTGAACATCTTTTCATGTGCTTATTTGCCATCCATATAGCTTATTTAGTGAAATACCTGTTAAAATCATATGCACACTGTTTTATTAGTTTGTTTGCTTTCTGATCATTGAGTGTTGAGAATTCTTTATATATTCCAAATAAAAGTTCTTGGCTGGATATGAGATTTCGAAATATTTTCTCCCAGGTGCTAGCTTGTCTTTTCAATCTCTTAAAAGTGTCTTTTTTGCAGAGAAACACAGTTAATTTTGACAAAGCCAAGTTTATCATTTTATAATGGATCATGCTTTTGCTAACATATTTATTTAAAAACTCTACATAACCCAAAGTCATAAAGGTTTTCTCCTACAGTCTTTTAAAAGTTTTAGAATTTTATGTTTTACAATTATGTCTATGATTCCCTTTCAGTTAATTTGTATATAAAGTATGTAATAGAAATTGAGGTTCACTTTTTTTGTATATGGATGTTCAATTTTTCCAACACTCTTTGTGAACACTGAATTACTTTTGCCCTCTGTCAAAATCAGTTGAGACAAAGTGGTGCATAAGGAGCTCCACAGTCCGTCTTCCCAGCAAAACATTCATAACTTTTGAAAATTATTTTTTAAAAACAACCATTTAAAGTCTATAGAAACGGTCTTAAAGTCATACAACAAGTGAAAAAGAACCCATTGATTCAAAAAATCTACTGTATCTTGGTAAGAATAGGGAGAGTCCATGACAAAGTGAAATTTATCTTAGAAATGCACATTTGATTTAATATGTGAAAAATTAATCATCTTAACATACATTGTTTTAAAAAAGGAAAAAGCTCACATGATCATGTCAATAAAAGTAGAAAAAGCATTTAACAAAGTTCAATACACATTCATGATGAAAGCATTCATATATATACTTTTAGTTAATTTCCTGGTTGAACAGATTAATTATTTTCATCAAATTTGATAAATTTGGGAGCTTGACATTTTTTTTTTGTGCATCCTTTCTTTCCTCTATTCCCACTAGGTGCATGTTGATATACCTAGTGGTGTCCCACTGTTCTCTGGGGGCTCTGTTCATTTTTCTTCATCCTTTACTTTTCCTTTTTCTCTCCGTGGATAATCTCATTGATCTGTCTTCAAGTTCGCTGATTCTTTCTTCTGCAAGCTCAATCTAATATTGAGCCCCTCTAGTGCATTTTTCATTTCAGTTATCGTAATTTTAACACATAATTTTTATTTGGTTCATTTTTTATAATTTGTATCTCTTTATTGACATTCTCTCTTTGGTCAGTTACACTTCTTATGGTCCTCTTTAATTCTTTCCAAATGATGCCATTTACTTAAAAGTCTTTTCCTAGTAAGTAAAACATCTGGCCTCTTCAAGGACAGTTTATATGTATTTGTATGCATTGTGTTTGTTTTTCCCTGTGTATGATCCTTATTTTTCTGTTTGCATGTCTTGTAATTTTTTTATTGTTGAAAATTACATATGTTAAATAACATAATGTAGCAATTCTGTAAATCACATTGCTCCCTCCCGGGGTTTGTTGTTTTTGAGGTTTACTTTTAGCTTTGTTGTTGTTGTTTACATGTTTTTTTGTGTGTGACTTTCCTAGACTTACTCTGTAAAGTGTCTGATTTTGCCATGTGTGGCTACTGAAATCTCTGCTTAGCTTCATGGTTATCTATGACTAGACAGAGATTTCCCCAAATGGTTAGAACTAATATATTTCCCACTATTTGCTAAGTGGCTCCGTGTATATGTGTTAGGGCATCTTTCTAATTTCCAGGCAGGCATTTTACCCTTCTCCCTTAACTTTCACTTACTGTTTGCAAAGAGCCTCAAGGTCAGTCAGAGGTGATAGATTTGGCCTTTTCAGGTATTCCTTGGGCATGTGCACAGCACAGCATATATGTATGATCTAGAGTCTCAAGAATATTTTGGAACTTTTCAAAGCCCCTTATGGTCATCTCATTCCCCATGTTTTCTTGTTAAAGTTTTTTATCTGCTCTTGTTTGCCCTAATGATTATCACTATGTCAGGCAGCTGTGATGTTAAACAATTGCCTCTGATTGTTTTCAACTATGTTTCCAGGGAAAGGGCTGTTAGCACTGAGAAATATTTGAGTCAGGTAACAGAAATACAACTTCTGTGAGTGGGAGCCCTAGGCAACTGCAACACAGGTCAAATAATAATCGTTCTCTAGGAATGGGGCCTGTCAGAGAGCTCCAAACCCAATACTTCCCCTCTGGTGGTTTCTAGGCTGCTGGTTTTCATAGCTACCTTAATTGCAAGGCTGTTGGTTTTCAAGGCTACCACAGAACTGGGGATAAGGGGATTGTAAAAGCGCATGTTAAAGTTGCTACAAAATTTATTGCTCTTACCAAGATTCACCCATTTTTCTTGTACAAACACATATTGGATTGATGTAAACTTTTCTTTAATTTTCAGAATCCTGAAAAAAGTTGCTTTGGGCAATTGATGATTTTTACCTATGTCTTCATTGCTTTTGTAGAGGAGCAGTTTTTCAGAAATCTTTATTCCATCACTACAGAGGAGCCATAGGTGGTTATTTTTAGTATTTGCTATTGACCTTGTTTGGTAAAATTTTTATTTCCCTTGCTGTATTTTGAAGTTGCAAAAGTCACATTTGATATATTTTTTCCCTTATATTTTTCTTCTAAAACTTTCTGTCTTTCCATCCCTTTTAAGATTATTTACACTTACTTCATAGAGTATGGTTGCAATAGCTGCTATAAAATGTTGAATAATTACAACATTTGGGTCGTCTCGGAGCTGATGTCTGTTGATCATATTTTTCCTTGAGAATTTGTCAGAATTTCCTGGCCTTTGTATATTTCATGATTTTGGATTATCTTTGGGGCATTTTTAATATTATAAGATTTGGGGTCTTTAAACAAATCCTATGAAGATTTTTTAAACCAACTGAACCAATTAGGGATAAGCCACATGTTTCAACTTGCCTTCATTTGGCTGTGGTTCCAATGTAAGTTCAGTTTCCAAAGCTTTAGTAGTATTATTTGAATCTTTCCACTGTGTGCACCACCCAGGGGCCAGTCTGAGACCTTTGGTATGCTGTGCAGCATTATATTAATGTATGCACAATTTGGATGTGGGTCCAGAATTAAATGGCAACTTTATTGGATTCCAATCTTGAGGTTTTTCTTCTCCTTGGTCTCCCATGTTCTCCATTTCATAAAGTCTTGTTTTTTGCTTATGTCACTAGAAAGCCAGGGTTTTTTTCTCTGCTTTGTCACAAATTATCTGCATCTGGCTCTGTCTCTGGGGTCAAGTGGCAGGAAAGTAGAAAGAGAGAAAGTAAACAATAGCTTACGCCATACTCTTTGGGCCACCATTTTTCTGGTAAGAGGATTTTCCTTCCTCAGAGTTTTAGATGTCTGCCTGCCTGACACTGTACAACTAGCAGAGGGTTGCAGCACCAGGAATGGGGCTTGCTTACAGGCCAGCCAGCGGTGGGGGCATTACAGAGTATATAATCCTCTCTTTCTGTATGTTGGGCATCCTTCTTCCTAACTCAGACCAGAAAGAGAGGGCTTCCCTCGAACTTCTTGCTGTCTACACTTGGTGCAGTTCCAGGGCACACACTCCATTTGAGTCCACGTTCAGACTGGTAATTTTTGAAACACTGGAAATGGTATTATATTATATTCTTTTTTCTCTTATTAAATGTAAATATTAAGCTTTAAACGTGTTCAAGCTTATCACAGAAACACTGTTTTCAATGAACTTACAAAAAGCATATAAATAGCATCTTTAATAACAAACAGATTAAAACTTAAAAACCTCCAAAAAAGAAAATCACTTCAATAAAGGATGGTTGAAAACACCTATTTTCAGAAACACATTTTTATTCATAGGTCAAAATATGGAAACAAGCTCTTCTACCCTCTTCTAAGTTAACATGCTACTTCTCTGAAATTCAGGGTAATTACTAACTTAGAACACTGAGTTTTGCTGTGATTCAAGGAACTGGTCAAAAAGATTTATTCTTAAATTTTCCCTCAAATAATCTCAGACATTCAAGATACATAAGAAGAAATCCCAACTGTAGCTATAATACTAATAATGTGAATTTTATACAAAATATCATTATTCAAAACCTAAATTTCTTATCTGTGTAAGTAGGTACTATATTCTAGGGGGGAAATCCGAGTGAGCTCTAATACCCCTAAGTAATGACCAAATAACCCAAGTTCAAATAATGCTCAACTTTATGTAATTTCACTTTGAATCACTACCTAGATCAGTTGTTCTTAGCTGTTTGGAGGTCAGGGAACTTTTAAAAAGTAAGATGCAATGTAGGTCCATCTCCACACACATACACATTTTTTATCTGATTTTCATGATTATATATATACATATACATAAATGCAATATTTTGCATACATTTTAGAAGTTTTGTATACTCCCAATACCTAGATTAAGAACTCTTGACTTAGAAATGAATCATGAATAAATTTGATTATATTCAGCCCCTCTCTCCTGAGTTCCAGACCTTTATTTTCAATTATCTATATAAAAATTCAATCTGTTTGTACCGGAGTCACTTCAAATTGAGCTGTCATAGCAAACTTTCCATTTCACGCCATTTTTTTCATAGTTAATGGATTCACCATCCACCTGGTCACCAAAACTAAAATCCTAGTAGTCATCTCATAATCTCCTACCTCACACCTTCCTTACAATCAGAACTAGCCCCATCCACTCTACCCTCTAAATAGAGCCTACATCTATCCACTCATCCTCATCTCCACTGCTGAGACCTGACCTGAAGCCCTCCTTATGTTCTAGAGGGCTCTTAAGAGGACTTTCTGACTCTGTTCTTTCATGTCCAATATATCCTTCACACTGCTGTCAAATATATTTCTAAAACATAAATTTGTGCATTGCATTTCCTTTCTGATGCCTAAAGCAGTAATTTGCAGAAACAAAATCAAAATAAAATAAAATAAGAGTCAGCAGACTCCTGTTTGTTTCTGAAGTGAGATATCTTGTGGAATCCCAAAATATCAAGCAGAAAAAAAAGGGATAAAATTGTTATAAAATGTTATTTCCCAAACATGTCCTGTCATGAATCGTCCCTTGTGTGGGGAACCTATTAAATTAGCACTTGCCAAAGACTCATTCCAGACTTCTTAGGCATAATTTTCATGGACAGGGCACAGGAATCTGTATTTTCTAGACATCCCAGGTGATTCTCATAAACAGGCACATTTGCAAAACATTTGACTGAAGAATGCATCAAATCCAAATAATTTAAAATGATACAAAATGGACATCACTATTTGACCCCAATTTATTTTTCTAACCTACTTTTTTCATGCAGCATATATTCCAACTACCTCAAACTATTCACCATTCTTTGAATTGCCATACCCTTTATTTTGTTCAATGTGCCTTTATTCATCAAATTTCCTATACTTGGTGTGCTTTTCTTCACCTTACCCATCTGTTGCCTGTGTTCCTATCCTTGAAGAACCAGAGCAAAGGTCATCTTTTCTCTGAAACATTCCCTGACTCTTTCTTTCTAGGACTTAACACATTATATATCTCAGCCTCTGCCACCAGCTTGATGGCAAGCACTATGTCTGATCTCTATTTGTATGCTCTTTAACACATAGTACATAATAACTACTCAATAAATATGTGTTAAATATTAGATGAATGAATTCATAAATTCATGAATAAATGAACAACCAAGGTCAGCAAATATCATACTTAACAAAGAGAATACAATTATTTGCAGAAAGAAAGACATTGAGCTTACATTAATTTGTCTGTAATTTACTTTAAAACACTTTGGTGTATACAATGTGGTGAAGACATGGGCGTGGTCAATATTAGTTTAAAACCCAGGTACAGTTAATTAGAATTTGAAGTACTTTTATTCAGAGATCCACATTCCTGTGGTGGGTAGTTATCATTTCAATGTACGTTCCAAGTTCTTCAAATATTTCTATGTAATGTACAATATAGAGTTCTTTAGTTAGTATAAGAGATAATTTTTCATTGGTGAAATTAAAATAGTTCACATTTTCTGATTGGTTAGAAAGTTGTACAGGAACCTCCACTTTTGTGTATGAGGATCTGGCAAGCTCAGCCAAGTAACAACTTCAAAGAAACTCCCTAGATCCAAGACATTGTTTGAGCTCCCATACTTAATATGGGAATCTGCTGTCTGGTGTGATTACAAGACTTGCTGATCCTGCCATCAGAATGTTTGTGCGCCCATTTCCAAGTAAAACTTTCATGCAAAGTGCCAAGTGTTTAAGGAGATAGATGATGAGAACTTCAAACAACATAGAAGAACAGGATGCATGACATTTTTGCCTGATTGTTAATGTGAAATATGGCAGAATCCAGCCTGAGACTTGCTTTCATTGTAATATGCCATCTGGTAGTGAGGCTACCAGTAGAATACATGTAGTTCCTACCTATATTTTCTCTCTGCAACTCTTTATTTTAAAAAATTTAGCACCGCTTATATTATCCTGGATTAAGCTTAAGCCCATTAATCGAAGTGAGGTGACACAAGACCGGAAGCATGGGCCCCACATGTACTCGCCATCAAATTGGTACTGACTGATTAACACTATGGTGCTCGAGTGGTCATGGTGTTCACCAGGGATTCGGGGGGTGGGAGTTGGACCCACATCTGAGGGATGTGGTGAATATGGCAATATCTTAAGTGAACATTGACATTTTTATAGTAAGACTTAAGAAGTACAGGGCACATACAGGCCTCACCATTCAAACTGAAGTGATTTGAATAGAATTAGGACAGAAACCCACATACAGTCACTTAGTCCAGTCAGATAAATATAAAGGATAGATAAGTAGGCTATAGAAATGTTAGAAAACCATTTAGGGCCCAAGTCCCTGGAGTGAATTTGGGAAGCAATTTACTGAAATATTTGCAACTATATTGATTCTATAATGCACAAGAAGAAAAATACAGGAAGAATTACTTTGAATAACTGGTTTAGTGTTGACCATCAACTGATCCACCTAGCTTGTTTAATTAGCTTTTTATGCTTCATATTATATTAATATCATATGTACTTATATTGTGAGACAGGAGGAAAAAGAGCTGGCTCCTAATTAACAATGAGGCAGGTATATGGGATAAAATTGTCAACATATTGACAAGTATAGAAATGATATACTGATACACAGTGTTTAAAACTTACCACTTGTAACTCATGCTCACTTGGTGACAGGCAATTAATTGCACACATTATTTTAGAAGAAGACTAAATACAATGTCTTTGAATTTGTTATGCCTATGAATGGAATCTTTCAGGGCACCAAGGAAAATTTAGATATTAATTCTCCTTTAATAGAAATTTTCTCCATTGAAGAGAAGTACTTTAGCTGTGATAGAAAGTGGCAAATAGAGAGAAAACAAATACCTGTCCTGTAAGAATCTCTGATAAAGTTTATAATGGTGTGTCTTCTAAATTATCCCATTGAATATATAGAAATAAGATAATTTATAGAAGCCCAAACTCAGCCAGTTCAACAAATTCACACAGTACATACTTAGAAATAGTTTTTTTTGTATACTATTTACATCATATTGGGTTGATTAAAAAATGACATTTGTTTCTAACAGAAACTTATGGTTAATATTGAAACAACCACAATACATTCAGAAGTAAAAAGAAAGTCGAATTTAAATATAAATGTAATTTAAATGTGGTTAAATTTCTTAAATTGGTTGTAATATCAAAACTACAAAAAAGTATACAAAATATTGAAATTTACTGTATTGGCTGTATTTAAAATCATCTTTTTGTTCTGCATTTGTTCTTAATTTTCATAGATAAATATAGACAGTAAACAATAACAGATGCCAATTAGCATAATTGAGTGTTCAGAAAAATAAAATTAATGCCTTTATTACTCATAATGTATTCACCCAAATGTTTCATTAGCTTACTAATGTAATATTAATGAGGAAAATAACTAAATTGTTCTGGTCCCAACAACTGCGAACTGCAACCTAATCATGAAATCCTATTCCTCTTTCACTTAGTTTCTTCTGCACAGGTTTTCTCTAAGATTCTCATTCATAGATCACAAAAGAACAATTTGGGTTACTTCAAGAATTAATTAGACATTTGTATGAAAGCCACTAGAACAACTGTTCACCCTGAGAGTTCATAAAGCTGTTTAATTTGCTCTTGTATGTTCATTCAGAGAAGCTGGCAACACCACAATAATGCACAGCATGCATAGACAGTAAGCCAAATTTCTGACCGAATTGTTCACTTTCATTTACTATGCTCACTTAAAAGGCACGCACACTAACACCTTTTAACCTTACCAATGACCCAGCTGGGGCACTCTTCACTCATAATGAAAAATGACTTAGGATAATGTTCTCCCTGTCAATCTTTGAAGACAGTTGAATTTATAATTTTCATTTGGAAAACTAGTTGAATTATCTCCCTCTGCCTTTAGATAGTATTTTAACATTAGTTTATTCAATGCTTAATAACTCTTACAATAAGTTCCTTCCTTCTATTTCATTTAACTCAGGTCAAATGTACATTTTACTTAATCTTGAAACTAAATCACACAGGATAAATCTCAGATTAGATGTAAACCCCTTTTACTTTTTAGCTATAAGACTGAGCCTGGGATAATTCCATTCTGCTATTACATATCACATTTTGGAATAGAAAAATACATCTTAGTAATAATTTCTGACATTGTTGCCTGCTGTATCTTTCAACCAGTCTGAAACCCTGAATAATGCCTACTATTATTCCTCACAAGAATGAAGTTGCTTCAAAAAATTGCAATTTGACACTCAAGGAAAGAAATCTAGTACCTAACACTTCAATGTAATGGCAATATTTTCTCTGTGTCATGCCAACACCTGGGCCCATCTGTGAGAAGGGCACCGTGCCATGCAGAAGGTATACCGTCAAATTCAGCAGGATGTAGATGCCAATATGTGGATGTTCAGAGCGATAGCCTGTGGAACTCATCAAATAGCTGATCTTTTGTAAGAAAATCCTCTCAAGAGCTAGCAATGCCAAATGAGGGCCAAATGCTTCATTACTAGGCTTCACAGCTGCTGATGCTCCTGGGCATTCATAACATCAAAGAACATTTCCTCCTCTGTTCCTTTTTCCAATCTGCCTGAAAGCTAGTCACTTTACATAAAGAAAAAAAAAAAAAAGATGGGACTATTTTCAAAAACAAAGATATTTTTCTTTGTTGCATCATGTAACAATGTCTGTAGATTTTGTATTTAATATTTTTGCTAAATGGCAGATTTAACAGCTAGTGGTAATACAGTTTTAATAATGAAGTAATAATTTATATAAATTCATCAAGAATCCTCTTGAGGATAGAGCATGAATGTTTTATATACGTGTGGGTGCAGGTGTATGACTACGTGTAAAATTTTTGGTTGTAACCATTGGACAGAGAAAAATGAGAGATTTGATATTTTGAAACTGGTTTACATAGGTAAGGTACCATGGGTGAATAATGGATACAGATTAAATTGAACTTAAGTACCATGAATGCAGCTAGTATCAATATAAATTCAGTTGGTTTAGGCTAAAGAACTAGCCATAAGCACTATATACCAGAAAGTCTTTTTTGTATGGGAGGCAAAGTGCTGTGTGGGAGGGTGAATATTTAGAGAAAGGGATGATTGGGCTGTGTTTCTGGTAATTATATTAGGTAGAATATTGGCAAGAATCAAATTAAGATTTCCTTGGTCTGAGATATTTTTAGCTTTTTATTTCAATCATTTCTGAGCCAGAGTCTCAGTACCATTATTTCTTATATTTGAAGATATTTATGGGCTTTATCAGTAAGGAAATTTCCCTTTAGGGACTACTGACATTATTCTATGGGCTACACAACTGTGACTGGATCACCATGAATTCAGGTGAGAAGAAAGTCACATACAAAACTCTCTCCGTATTTTTAACTTTCCCTATAGGGGAAGACTTTGTTACCAACCAAATTAAAATTTTTTTCACAAAGAATTAGCATTCCCAAACCAAAGATTCCAGAAATTCACTAATAAACCAAAATCATGACAATAATCCACTTCTTTCCTGAAAATACAGTATTGATATTTTATGAAACAACGAGCAAGTAGCCAACGTTTCTGCTAAGTATTCAGAGTAACTAATAGCCTGCAGTTGAGACAGACAGCTCCAAGAACTTGGGCAGATTATTTAAGCTATTTTTAATCCTCAGTTTCCTCATCTGAAAACGACTGTAACATTACAAGGTTGCTGGAAGAATGGAAATAGGGCAATGTTTATAAAGTACTTACCACTGAAACTAACACTTAACTATTCTCAATATATGAAGACAATTAATATTATTAAGCCAGCAATCCACTTTAACCATCATGTTGTCTTTTATAAGTAACATTTTGGGATTTTTTTTTTTTGGTTTAGAAATTAATGTATGTTTGTCGTGAAATTTTTTGAATATAGAAAAATACAAAAATGGAAAATAAAATAACCTGCAATCATACTATATTGAAATTTTTAAAAATTATTTCATATGCTGCTTATTCTGTTCCACTCCTTCCAGACCCTTTCAGAGAGGATCAGTCTGAATATATTCTTTTGTAATTATAAAACCTATAATCTATGCAGATAACAAAACAAAATAAAAATTCATTCTGTCTATATGTAACTTTTTCCTCTTTTAGACAGTGATTTAAATATTCCACATTCTTTGTACAAGGTAATGCTTTTACATTGCATTAAGAATTGTACTAAAATACACTTATCTATATATCTATCAATCAATAGATTGATCAATCTATTTATATTCACATGTATCTATATATATTTATAGAAAGGAAATATTTATTCATCAAAGTAGTTTTTAGTTGAAAAAACTGGTAATCCTTACACATAGATCCAGTGTTTATATAGTTTTGATATGATAATCCTCTTAAATTTATTCCTGCTGAAAATTACATAACAAAAAATAAAAATGGCATTTTAATACCAAGTATATTTGCATCTGGTTGAGCATCATGCTTCTGTTGATATCATTACAATCATTTAATGATCTCAAGCTTGAGCCAAAATTCCAAGTAGCTGTGAAAAAAATATTAAAAGTGCATTTGGTCATTAGAATATTACAGTGTGTGTGTGTGAGCCTGTGCATCTCACAGGAATTGGGATGAAACAAGAGAAAATGATTATTTTTTTTAATTTATGTTTACTTCAGTTTTGAAATTTTACATACTATGATCACATTATCTTAGTGTTAAATATGAAAGAATGCAAAAGTATCTCTAAGATTTGTTGAATTCAACTCTCAGCTATTCAGTCTAATGGAGGGCAGAGATCATACAGATAATTGAAATTCACAGATGATAAAGATGTCAGACCATAGTTGCTCACTCTTTTCTCACAGTAGCATTTACAAGAGCTGCTATTAAGATCAGCTTGAGATTCCCCTCTTCTCCACAGACTTGGACAGCTTCCAAAGGAGAAGACAAATGACAAAATGGCAGGTAGCTAGAGGGTAAGGAAAAATACCAAGGTGATCTGAATAATCTATTTGTGAATAATCAGCACTAATAGAGAGGCCTGTGATGGAGAAAATATAGATAACCTGTAATTAATTTTTTAAAATCATTCCTCTTGACTGCTGAGAAAATGGAGAAAATCATGTTTAATCTTTACCAAATTGTAGTCACAGATCACAGATATCAATCCATAGAAATGTTTTTTAAATCTTCTTTTGAAGTTGATGAAACTTCAAAAAAAATGACTGTGTAATGTCAGGGGGGAAGAATGCAAATTTTGAAGACAAACTAAGTAGGTTTTGACAAGGTTCAGGACATGCTACCCTGGTTTATTACCAGTGGATTATTACCCTTTTGTCCTCCAATCATACTTTGCACAACTGTCAGTAAAAATATACAGATTTCTTTGTTTTTTGCGGGGAGGGGTCTTCATTTCTTTTTGAGGCTCCTGTGTCATGTAAAACTTAGGAAATACATTTCTATGCTTTTTCTCTTCTAAATATGTTTTTTGTTATGGGGCCTTACCCTTGAGTCAAGGTTAGTATTCTCATTTAGAGATCCAATTGAGAAAGAATCTGCTTCTAACTTTACTCAGGTTGCTGGCAGACTTCATTTTCTTGTGACTATATGACCGAGAAATCTGATTTCTTCTTGGCTACTTTTTTTTTAAAAAAAAAAAAAACTTTATTGAAGTGTAATTTACATACCATGCATTTACTCCATTTTATGTATACAATTAAATGATTATTAGTAAATTTACCAAGTTGTACAGCTATTCACACAAATCAGTTTAAGAACATTTCCTTCCCCTTATTGAGAACCCTAATTCCCATCTCCAACTACAGGGACTCACTAATCTGCTCCCTATTTCTATAGATTTGCCTTTTCTAAATATTTCATATGAGTGGAATTATATAATACGGGAATTTTGTCTTTATTTACTCAGCATTTTGTTTGTTTGTTTGTTTGTTTTTGGTCACATTTTGTAACTTGCCTCTCCCTAGCATGGGATAGTGGTATGTCCCTCCCCTCCACAATGCTCACTGCATCCCTCAGATGTGGGTCTACCCCCCTAACCCCCGAATCCCTGGTGAGCACCCCCACCACCATTATTGAAAACTGTTCTCAGCTGGCTATTGCTGGGAGTTGCTCCTAGAGGCTGCTCTCACCTCTTCATAAGATCTCACAACATGGCCTGTTTTCCAAACACAGCTAGAGAGAGAAAAGCTCTAGAGCAAGTCTGCCAGGAAGAAAGAGTCTTATATCACATCATGTAATCTTGGTAGTAACATCCCACCACCTTTGCCATATTTTATTGTTTATAAGGAGTTGTAGGTTCTTCTCATGCTCAAGAGGAGGCGATTGATTACACAAGCACAGGATCACCAAGAGTTGGAGATGATGATGAGTCTATTGCCACCTAATAAATTGAAACACACCTAGAGGACTTCATCCATACCTAGACCTGACTTAGTTGTTGAGATTTTGACTTTGAATGGCTTATGTAGTAGGAAAAGACTCTTGGGAACCTTGGGAATAGGTGAATATGTTTTGTGTGTGAAAGAGATGTTAATCATTTTGGTCCAGAGGGCAGACTGTGGTAGAGAGGCTCTAGGGTGATCCTCCCATGAGTCTCAACTCCAGATGTTCATACTTCTGTGGAATCCCCTCCCCTTGAGTGTGACCAAGATCTGTGACTTCCTTCTATGCAATGCAATATGTCAAAAGTGACGGGATATCACCCCCATTATCATATATACAAGACCCCGTCCTGCTAGCGGCCCTGTAAACACTCTCCTTGTTGGCTTGATGAAGTAAAAAACCATGTTAAGAAATCTGCATTCCACGGTACTGCAAATAGTCTCTGTGGCTGACCTGTGGAAACCAAGGGTGATCTCCAACCATCAACAAGAAGCCAAGACCTTCAGTCCTACAATCACAAAGACATCAATTTTGCCAGCAAAGTCTGCAACTTCAAGAATAATGGATTCATCCCCAATGGAGCCTCTAGCTGAGAACACAGCCAGACCAACAACTTGATTCCTGCCCGTGAGACCCAGCTCATCCATACCTAGACTCTTGAGCCACAGAAACATTAACAAATTAAACGTGTGTTTTTTTAAGCTACTAAATTTGTGGTAATTTGCTACATGCCAATAAACACGAATTATATATGAACTTCTTACAAAACAACTTACTCATACCAAGAGTTCAATAATTATTAGCTAGTGATATTTTTTCCCACAGAGATGGCATAATGTCGGTGTTCAGAGAGAAGATTCTAGAGGTAGAACCTGGGTTAAAAATCTGTCTCTGCCACTTACCAGTCACTAACTGGTGAATAGATAACTTTTCTGAGCCTTCAGTTTCCATCTGCATAATGTAAATAAAAGCAGTGTGTACCATATCAGTTGAATATGAGGATCATGTGTGGTAATAACTGGACCAATATTGTACACATACAGTGTCCCCATACGTATTAAGATTATTTCTATTACATGATAAACATTTATGGTAGTCATTAAAGTAGTTTTCCTTTTAATTTGTCACTTTCTTGATTTATGTTTTCTGATAGATAAAATTACTTAAAATAATTTGAAGATACATTAAGAAATACTAGTAGCACTTATTAAAGATTACTAGATAGACAATCAAAAATTTCCAATTCTTGTTTTAGACTGACATTCTCTAGAAATTTTAGAATTTCTTAGGAATTCACAAATAAGAAAATCTTACATTTTAAAGTCTTAGTAGTGGAGTCTTTGATTTCTCTGAAGAACTAGGCAATGATACAAAAGGCATTTGATTTTCAGTACATAGGGGAAAGCTTGGTAGAGATGATACCACAATGCAGCACAAATTGCAATTAATTATATTTTTAAGAGAGTCACTGCTTAGTTCTAATATAAATGTTGAATTCCAGGCAACCAATTGCTTTGATGAGCATATGTAATACAAAACTGTATGTTTTGTTCCACACCATTTTATAAGACTTTTAGGAAAGTGTCACGAAAATGAATACTTAATGAATATTATTGAAAGAGGTGATTTTTAAAAGTTTTTTTTCCTTTTTAAAAATTATACAAATAATGCATAAAAATATTTTTGTGGTATAGCATTAAAATAATATGAACATATAGTGAATGACCTTGAAGCTTCATTTTGCCTGAATACAACAAATTGCAGTACTTCCATTAATTAACTCTAACATTTTGATATGATACCCAAGGAACATTTTTTCTATGCAATCTTTGTGTGTGTATATGAATATTGAATGTTTTATATTTATACATCTAAGAGTTGAGAGATATAAATTTAAATTTCTCTTAAATTTAAATTATAAAAAGTTCTTGCATTTTGAAACAACGTATCTTTGCATTTATTTCATATTGGTTGTTTTATAGATCCCTCATTTCTTTTTAATTCTATAGATTATTTCATATTATAGATTTGTCACGGTTTGTGAATATCTGTTGATGAATACTTATGTTAATTCAAGTATTTTCTTATTTAAATAAGAAACCATTACAACCATTATTTGGTTTTAATGAGGATCCTTTTTCAAATATATTAGTGTGCAATTATAATATTTACTATAAGATATGCACAATTTTAGTTAAAGATATCTGCATATATTTAAGTAAAAACAAAAACAAAATAAATGCATAAACATGTTTTTCTCTTCTCTGTGTTAGTTAAACTCAATTTAACAAGTAATGCATTTAATAGAATAATTTTAAAATCCTCTTTTGCATCTCAATTTGTTCTCCTTTTCCTGGGATAAGCTCTATAAGCCCTGATGTCCTCAGTGGGAATGGAGAGGAGGAGAAGAGAGTGAGAAAATTTCTCCCCAGAAGGAAGGAGTATTTTTTCACTGATATTTAGAATTGTTGGCTTTGGGCAGTCTTATGATTGTTTGTAAATTTTCTGACACAAAATGCACTGCCTTATCGACTGAACCTGGGGTTGGCTGCTTCTACAAGTGCCTTAGCCCATTCTCTTTTTCCCCTAACTCCCACACACACCTTTGCACATTATTGATGCATGATTTTGCTGGAAACAAGAAAAAAAGCTCGTTAATAGTTTTATAGACATTTTCTCACTGATTGTGAATGTTTGTAAGATTATGACTGTTTTATAATTAAAAGTGGAGGAATTGTGGAAAATCATAAACAATTGCAAATAGGCCACAAAACAGATCATTAACTAAAGTAACTGCTTTCATAGCTCAGTAGAAGCAGTGAGTCCAAGCACATCTCTAACATTAGTGCTGTAGATGACAGACATTAATTAAAAATGGACACATTGATCATTTGCTGAGGCACTTAATTTGCTATAGATTTTCTGTAACATTTTCATCCTTATGATTTTGTCAACCATCAGATGACTTTTTATTTCAGGATTCTTGTACAATTTCTTTCTGTTAAACAGTATTTATCTTACAGCAAATTCACCTCACAGCAATTCTATAAAATTATTTGAATTGATAAGTTTTATCATTCTTTACCATGGCTGCCAGCTTTTCCTCTACAATAAAAGCAACATTAGAGAAGGTGTTATAAAGACAAAACATACCACTAGTAATGTGGGCTTTAGTTTTAACCTAGTGAACAAAGCTTTGGTTAAAATTGATACTTTTTGTGGCAAACAGATAAGTTTATTCTAATAGTATTAAAACTTACTGCCAAATACGTCTCTAAGTTTTCCAGTATGGTATTTCTATATTCTATATTTCATATTTCATTTTCTTATAAAACTGCTGTTCTTTTATTTTAATTTAAAACACCTACAATTTACAATATGTGGCTTTATGCGTTGCCCTTCTTTGACCTAGTGTGGTTTTAAGATTCATCCATGTTGTTGCATATTGATATACTTCATTCCTTTTTATAAATGAATATGGCTGAATAGTATCCCATTGTTTGCATATATCATACATTGTTTATCCATTCCTAAGATGATGTATGTTTAGGTTGTTTCTAATTTTTATTTATAGCGAATAATGATTCTATGAATATTCACGTACAAGTTTTTGCGTGGACACATGCTTTCGATTCTCTTGGGTATATACCTAGTAGTAGAATTGCTAGATCATATGGAAACTCTGTTTAACGTATTGAAGAACTGCCAAATTGTTTTCCAAAGTGGTTGCACCATTTTACATTCTCACCAACAACATACGAATGTTCCAGTTTCTCTACATCCTCACCAATACATATTATTGTCCATCTTTTTTGTTACAGCTAATCTTGTACATGTGATGTGTTATCTCATTGTGGTTCTGATGAGCATTTCCCTAATGACTAATGATGCTGAATATTTTTTCATGTTCTTATTGAGCATTGGTATATATTCTTTGGAGAAATATTTGTTTAAATTTTTGCTCATTTTTAATTGGTCTATTTTTATTGTTTAGTCATCAGTACTTTTTATGCAATCCAGAAACAAGTCTCTTATCAGATACATAATATGTAAATATTTTCTCCCATTCTCTGTGTAATCTTTTCGGTTTCTTGGTGGTATCTTTTGAGGGATTATTTTTTTTCATTTGGTGAAGTCCAACTTATATATTTTATGTTTATTGTTTGTGTTTTTCATGTGATGTCCAAGAAAAGTTTGTCTAATCTAAGGACTTAAAAATTATGCCTATCTTGATCATTGTAATTAATATTAGTGGAGATACTTATACATAGTATGTGGTGTTTTCTCGCTATTTTCACAATTCTCTCTGTCTTTGGCTTTCAGTAGGTTGATTATGTGTCTAGGCATACATCACTTCATGTTGATATATAAAATTCCTTGAGCTTCTTGAATAATAAGATTAATGTTTTCCTTCAGATTTTGGAAGTTTGCAGCTATTGTTTCTTCAAATATTTTTTTTCTCTCTACTCTCCTCTTAGGATGTCCATTGTGCATATATGGGTATGAATGACGGTATCCCACAGATCCCTAGGCTCCATTCATTTATCTTTATTCTTTTTCCTTTCAGTACCTCAGACAGGAAAATATCACTTGACTTATCTTCATGTTTACTGATTCTTTTGTCTCCCACATCTACTCTGCTGTTCAGCCTCTTAGTAGAATTTCATTTTGGTTATTTCACTTTTCAATTCCTAGATTTCTATTTGGACCTTTCTTATATTTATTTCCATTTACTTATATTTTCTATTTGGTTGGATATATTTTCTTACATCACTTTAGTTCTTTACATAGTTTCCTTTTAGTTCTTTTTATATATTTAAAATAGCTGATTTAAATTATTTGTCTAGTAAGTTCAATGTCTGGGCTTCCTCAGGGAAAATTTCTTTTGACTGATTTTCTTCCTGTGTTTGGGTCACAAATTTTTATTTCTTTGCATGTCTCATAATTTTTTGTTGCATACTACTGGCATTTTAAGTAATATAATGTGGCTATTCTGGAAATCAGACACCCCCACCCCACATTGCTTCCAAGAATTTGATATTTTTGTTCTTTCTTGGTATTTTTATTATCACTTATTTGTTTGGTAAATTTCTAAACCAATTACGTTAAAATCTGTGTTTATTTTTGTGTATGGTCTCTGTGATGTCTCTACTCGATTAGCTCAATGGTCAGCTAATGATAGGTCAGAAATTTCCTTAATTGCCTTGTATCAGTAAATCTGTCGGCCTTTGCTGAGGGGATCTGTGCTCATCTTGAGAAACTTCCAATGCACCAACAAGCAGTTTACAGATCTGCCTTAGCCTTCACTTCCTGTTTGTGCAGGGTTAAAGGCCAGCCAGGAGAGAGAGCTCAGGTCTTTCCTGGTCATGTGCACAGCTCTTAATAAGAGCATGGCCACCCAAATTCCTTCTAAATTCATGAATACATAGAAGTTTTCCAAACCCTCAATGGACATCTCAAAACCTAGCTTTTACTTTTAAGTGTTTTGTGAACTTATTTGTTCCAACTGCTATCAGTGCTTCAGGAAAATATAATATTAAACACTTACCTCTGTTTCTTTGACAGCATCCTGGGATAAAGCAAATAAAGACAAGCATATAGGTGCAGGTTTCCAGGAAATTACCAAACAAGTCAGATAATGATGGGTCTTTGGTGACTGGGGATGAGTCTTTGTTGAGTTACACACCCATTCTGCCCATTCCAGTGGCTACAAGGCTGCTGGCTTTCCCAGTGACCGTGATTTGCATCTGTTGCTTTTCAAGGTTACTGTTAAACTTGCTAAAGAGGGGTGGAAATAGGGCTACTTAAAATATCACAAACCTAGTTTTTTCTAAAATTCAGCCATTTTTCTTGAATAAACTGTCCTCCAGTTGTTGCAAGACTTTGATTAATATCCAGAGTTCTGAAACTATAAGTTTGGCAATTTTAGTCAGTGTTCTAATTGCTTTTGTTTGAAGAGTAGATTTTTGGAAGTTCTTACTTTATCATATTCATTGGCATTTGTTTTCAAAGCACCTATATATAAGCAATGTAATGTTGGTTATATATTGATTATAAATTTACATGTAGTTCTTAAGTTTACCAAACAATAAAAACTCTATTTTACAATTTATAAAAAATGGAATTTTTATTTGATTTATTTAATCCAAAATCACTTATGTGGCTAAAAGAATCCATTGCTTCTTTGTGACTCACAGAATTTTTATGATGAAAAATTCTCCTAAAATTCAATGATTACTTATTTTTATTTTTATTATAACTTCTTTTTTTTTCATTTGACTATGGTATATCTGGAAAGTAATTTTTGTGAGATACATACACATATGTATATATATGTAAAAGACAAAAAGCTAAAAAATAAAACATCTGTCAACTTTTATTACAGTATTCTTAAATTTCTCCATTATTTTTTGATGCCTTATCTGCTTTATAATTATTAGACTCTCTTCTGAGCTGTCTATTCTGTCATTCAACTTTGTCAAGTTTCAATTTCCCCACTATATCATTTTTAACCTAGTGAACATACACATTTTATATATGATCATCAAAAAATTGGGTTTGGTTATATTAATTTAATGCCAAAAATACATGTAAATATAAAGCTTTGGTTTTAAACTACTTGTAGTTAACTAGTCACTTAAAAATTAAAAAAAAAAATGTTCCTAAAAACTTGATTTGTCATCATTGATGGTATAAAAAGGGTTTTGTTGTGAAAAAAAATTAGATGCTATGATTTATTAAAAAATCTGTGGCTTTGGAACCTTAAAAACAAAAGCTGAATACTAATACATCACTTGTGCTTTATGATATTGGGCAAATCTCTATTCCCAAGTGTTTCCTCATTATAAAATAAACTTAAGATTTATAATCATATACATAAATGTGCTATATGAGGTTGCTATAAGAATTAAGTGTGATATGTAGTACACCTATAGGAGCACAAATAAATGTTAATCACCACCGGCTTTTCCCTGTGAGGCAAATTAAGGCAAAGCAGGAAGAGATCAAATTGTAACAACTGCAGCTAATGAACTAAAAAAAAGTGTGAAGCAGTGGAGAATATAATCAGTTCAATAGTTGGAAAATTATCTTGCTTTTCCATCTCTAACTCTATCTGATTTATTATTAATATATAATAATGTTGACATTTTTTTTTCCTCCAATGTAGTGTTGTCCTTATTTCTATGGAGTCATAAAATCCAGCTTAATATTTTCCTGGTTTAAAACACATCTTGGTGACAGCTTGGCTAGACAGAGATAACAAATACTGAGAAAATAATATTTCAAAATAAAATTCCGAACTTAAAATTTCATTAATTCAGAATTGGATAACCGCCTATATAAATTAAAAATAATTCTTAATTATAAAATATTTCCCTTCTTCAGTTGTAGATCAAGCAGTGAAGTGATTAATGAAGTTCCTACGTCACCAAATTGATTTAAGTAATTAACATCACCTGCTGTTAATCAATATTTATTTGGATTTTGGTAAAATGTGATGCTGCCTTTTTGGTCTTATCATTTCCAAATATCTCTATAAAGGCCTTTGTATTGGGAAGAATAATGCACCCCGCAAAAATGTCTATGTCCTAATCCATGGGACCTAGGAATATGCTACCTCATATGAAAAAAGGGACTTCTAGATGTGATTAAGTTTAAGGACATTAAAATGGGTAGGTTTTTCTGTATTGTCTGGATGGGCCTAATCTAATCACACAAACTCTTAAAAGCAAAGAACCTTTCCTGGTTGTGATCACAGAGAAATGTGAAGACAGATGAGAGAACTAGAGAGAAGGTAGTGTGAGGACTCATCTTGCTGTTGCTGGCCTTGAAGATGGAGGAACAGGACTGCTATTAATAGAAGCAAGAAAAGGCAAGGAAATAGATTCACCCCTAGAGCCTTCAGATAGGAAAGCAGACCCACGGACACCTTGTTCTTAGTTCAGTGAGTCTGTGTCAGATTTCTGACGTACAGAACTGTGAGATACTAAATTTACATTGCTTTAACTACCACTAACCCATGCTAGGGAGAGGCAAAGATAAAAAACTGTGACCTCCCAAAAAAAAATGCTGAGTAAAGAAATTAGAGACAAAATTCCCATATTATATAGTTCCATTCATATATGAAATGTCCTGAAAAGGTAAATCTACAGGAACAGGGAGCAGATTAGTGGGTCTCTGAAGTTGGGGATGGGAATTAGGGCTCTTAATAGGGGGAAGGAAATGTTCTAAAACTAATTTGTGGGAATGGCTGTACAACTTGGTAAATTTACTAATAATCATTTAATTGTACATTTAAAATGGATGGATTGCATGGTATATAAATTATACTTCAATAAAGTTGTTTTTTAAATAAAAAAAGACACTACATTTGTGGTAATTTGTTACAGTGGCAATAGAATACTAATACAAATAAGCTTTTTCCATTTGGCATGTCCTAACCTGTAATCCCACATTACCTAGTATCAGTACTAACTAATTATACTAACATTCAGTAGCATAGCACTTTTTACCTCAGTGTCCCTACATTTATTCACTTATTCATTTAATAAATACTCTCCAGATTGGAAAGGTCTCAGATGCTAGATCTTTGACATAATCTTTGACCTTTTTCAAAATATCCCAAGCACATAACCTGTTGTGAGTTATAAGATAAAAGAATGAAGGCTTAGGTACCATTGGGTAATAACATTTAAAAAATAGTTGCTATTGGCCGGGCGCGGTGGCTCACGCCTGTAATCCTAGCACTCTGGGAGGCCGAGGCGGGTGGATAGCTCAAGGTCAGGAGTTCGAGACCATCCTGAGCAAGAGCAAGACCACGTCTCTACTATAAATAGAAAGAAATTAATTGGCCAACTAAAATATATAGAAAAAATTAGCCGGGCATGGTGGAGCATGCCTGTAGTCCCAGCTACTTGGGAGGCTGAGGCAGAAGGATTACTTCAACCCAGGAGTTTGAGGTTGCTGTGAGCTAGGCTGATGCCACGGCACTCTACAGCCCAGGCAACAGAGTGAGACTCTGTCTCAAAAAAAAAAAAAAATAGTTGCTATTTACAGGCTACTACGTTACAGGCACTTTACATAAATAATTTACTATGGCCATAGTCAATTGTAAGATTTGTATCCTTATAAACATCTTTGAAATTTAGAAACTGTGTATTTAACAGAAATAATTTGCCCTTGTCCAGTAAAAGCCAAGTGCAGATAAGAATCTAGGTTTGCAAATCCCCAACTCTCTTAAGAGCAGACCACTGTGTTTTATGATATTTTTGCATCGAGATGATCCCTAATCCAAAGAAAAAGCTATCTAGCTGTATTATTTCTAATGGCAGATATTTAGGACCATGGAACAGAATATCAGAGGGATTGGTACCATCACCTCTGCCCCTTTTGAAAGTCACTTCTTACCATCCCAATATTCCAGGTCCCAAAGGAAAAAACAGCAAAGATCCGAAGTCTCCAAAACTTATGAGAGAAATAATAGTACATAATAATATTAAGTATAAAACATTATTCACCATATAATAGAATATATGAAATATATAAGCATTTATAGTTATCTATATCTATAGAATAGATATGTATCTATTTAGCAATAAGATATAATTTTAGCATGGGACAATGTGTTACTACTATTTCAGATAATAAGTGTCAAGGTGGGAAAACATTTTCTCTGTACAAATCAAATCATAAAATTAAAAAGCCCATTTTCTATTAAGACCAACTGTGCAGGTAATGTGAATTTAAGTATTTGGAAATTGTTTGTTTTCTTAATTAGACTAAGAAGCTTTTTGCTCATTTTATCTGCATAAGTTTGCTAGCAAGTTCCCTTTTAATAACAAGTACAAAGTTAATTTTGAGGTAAGAACTGTTAGCATTATCATGGTTTCTATGTCCTCGAAGTTCAAATTGTAATATTCTAGTATATATTTAAAGTAGAGTTTTATGGACCTGGTGTTCCTGTTTCAAATAATCATGTCATTCATTTGTTCTTTTGATTTCTCATTCATGAAACATATTTTTTTTGCTTAGTTTTGTATTAGTCACAGAATATCAGAGAGCAAAATAGTTTTGAATCTTGTCTTCATAGGGTTTACCTTCCAATGTGGGAAAGAAACATAATTAAAGTCTTATAGAAGAAGTGCAAGACACTTTTCTAGAAATTCAGAGAAAATCTCCTGGTAGATAAAACCATAAAGCTAATGACTAAAGAAAGTAGGAATTATGCAGAATAAAATGAGGTTCAGGAGGGAGAGTATTATCGGCATAGAGAGCAAGAATATCCCAGGGTACTAGGAAAGAGAGAGTCTGGCAAATTTAGAAGAAATAAAAGGAGCTGTAACTTGTTTAAGTACAAACGTAAAGCAGGCAGTGTCTACAGGCAAAACTGGAGAGTTAGGTATAGATCAGAGGTGACAGGCTCTAAAAGGCTGTGCTTATCTTGAGACAATGAGTGGAGACACCAATAAAAAAATGTGGTAAATTAAAGATTCAGATTTGTTTCTCTAACCTGGCTTTGAGTTAGAGACTGGTTTCAAGGAAACCAGTAAGGATGCTGAGGTAGATATCCAAGAGGCCAGTAGTATGATTAGTGTCCTGAGACAGGAACAAGTAGACAAAACCTAAAGAACTAGAGTAACCCTTGAAAACACTGATCCAAAGACCCCATTATGACTATTCCAGCAGCTGGATTCCAAAAGGAAAACGCAGAAGACAAGTAAGTACCCCATGATCTCACCTGTCTGTAGAATCTACAATAAGTCCCTCTCATAGCAGCAGGATGGTGGTTAGCAGCGGCTGGGGGTGGGGGACTTGGATAGATATTGATCAAAGTGTACAACATTTCAGTGAGGAGAAATAAGCTCAAGAGCTCTATTGTGTACCATGTGACCATAGTTATTAACAATACAGGTTGATTATTCCTTACTGGAAATGCTTAGGACCAAAAGTGTTTCAGATTTTGGATTTTTTCAGATTTTGGTATATTAGCATATACATAATGAGAGATCTTGGAGATGGAACTCAAGTCTAAACATGAAATTCATTTATGTTTCATATATATTTTATATATATAGCCTGAAGGTAATTTTATACAATATTTTTAATAATTTTGTGCAGGAGACAAAATTTTGACTGTGTTTTGACTGCAACTTGTCACACGAGTCTGGTGTGGAATTTTCCACTTGTCAGCCACAATGTTTCAGATTTTTTATTTATTTACCTTCCATAAGGTGCTGTAAGCAATGATATTTGCAAGAACATACAGTACATAGAACCCATTTTTTCACATTAAAAAGCACTTACAAACATAATCAAGAAAATTCTTTTAGAGTACAAAAAATGGAAAATCCTTTTTAGAAATATAACTTCATTGAGTTTTTCTGAAAAGCAATTAATTAGGTAATGATGTCAGCTCAAAACATTTTATAAACTTTGATCATGTAAATTTGTATCTAGGATTTTTATCTTATGGAAGTAATTATAATAAAAATATAAGATATTTTTCTCTATTTTCCTACTTCTTGGAAGAAAGTCAATTATTTTAAAACTAAAGGAAGAAAAATACATTTTTTAAAACTGTAGAGCTGTCAGTATACTGATTATCCCCAGGGAGAAGAAGGAGATGGAATCTGAGGCATGCTAGCTATTTGTTATATTTTCTCCAGAGAAATGTGAAGTAAATGAGGAAAATATGAATTTCTGATAAATGGCATATGTTGTCTTATTTTCACTAAAAGTAAACATTAAAAAACAAGATGAATAAAAGGTAAGCTATTTAAATATAGTACATAGCAAATCAATGAAGTATTAAAGAAACCCAGTGAATGTGTGGGGCATTCAACACACCAGCTTTGCCTTGTTTGCTCGATTCAGAATTACAAGAATGTTACTTACAATTTTGATTTAATTATGCTAATCAAATGTGGACTATTTAATGCTAATTTAATTTACCTCATTGAAACAGTGATGGTGTTCCTCTCTTCTTTCTTTTACGCTATTAAAACACACGCATGCACACACATACACACAAACATACACCAAACACTTAAAATTTAGGACAGAGTAAGAAATATCTTGTGAGTGGAGAGTATTCTCATGACCTACAAATGGCTATCAAACATCAAATTGATGCATTAACTCTTATCTAAATATCAATTTTCTGGAAAAAGCAACATATTAAGTTGTTGAGACATCCTGGTTCCTCTCACAGTCTCTTCCAAGGGCACATCTCCCAGGCGTACAAATCTTGCAATTATCCTGAGCGCATGGGTGGGGCTTCAGAGAAAGCCTAAGATAGGAGCTGTTATTTATCCAAAAGTCCTTTTTCATTTTTTTCATAATTTTAGTGCTGACAGTTTTAGCTCACCAACTGGTTGACTACAATAAAGATTTATTTTCTGAAAATTTAAGTGCTGGCCAGTGGGATATAGTGGAAGCAATATGTAGTGGCTTCTGTGAACATTCCTCGAAAGATAGTTGCTATTTGCCTATGTTCCATTCTTATGCTTTCTTTTCTTTTACTACCTGGAACATAGATGTTGCCATTCTGGAAAATAATACCAAGGTTCACACCATAGACATAACAGAACTGAGCTAAAAGGGTCCTGGATTCCTTAGGAGTCTGTGAAACAGTCAGCTAACACTTAACTTCATATGTCCAGGCATTTACAAAAGAGGAAATAAATTTCTGTCTTTCATCAGCCACTGTTATTTTGAGTCTCTGAAACTTGCTGTCAAATCTAGTCCTAACTATTATTTTACAGATGGACATTGAGCACCTCTGTTGGTGTGGTAAGGGGTACAGTTGAGTTGTACTCACATTGGCCAATATCATCAGGATTGAAACTAGCCACCTAAAAAGCATGTCTTCAACTAGTTAAAAGAAAATGGTCAAAGTCAGGAGGATGTCAAAAATTCTAAAAACAAGAGTATGTGAGGCCAAAGCTATACCTGGAATGGTCAGAGAATAGATCATGTGAGAAACAGCTTTCTCAGTTTGTAAAATTTTAAGTAATGACAATGTCTAGTTGGTATAAATGGGTGTGGTTTTCTCAGCTTTCATTGATTTTTCTCTATTGATTTCCTAAATATCTCTTTTATTTCGTATTTATTTTTTGAAAATAATCTTTGAATGCTAAAATCCAAGCAGGCCAGACAAAATTTTAATAACATGCAGCTTTGGCATATCGACTATTTTGTGTTAAAGGCACATGAAAAACAGCAGGTACAAGATCACTTTGAGCTTCATTCTGTTTATAAAACACAGGGAAGAAATGCCACATGAAAGATGCCCTTCCTATGCAAGAATGGAAGTAAAATTCTTAGTAAAAATGGAAAGTTAAGACTGAGAGAATTCTGTGCAGACTCTGTTAGAATAACTCTTTAATTTTTTAGTTTTCACACATAATTTAGTTACTTTTAGAATTTGCTACTCTTTGTCCAGTTCAGGACAAAAGTGTTCAACTTTAACTGCGTCTTTGGGTTTTTATTTTCTTATGAAGGCTCCTGTGACACATAAAACGTGTATTAAATAAATTTGTACATTTTTATCTTGTTGATCTGGTTTATGTTAATTTAATTCTCAAGGCTCACTGAAAAACTCTAGGAGGATAATGATCAAATTTTGTCACCTCTACACTGAAAAAAGTAAGGTCAAGTATGTTGTTCAAGAAACAAAACTAATGACTAAGAGAAGAAAGATTTAAACTCATGTTTTGTTTTGTATTTTTTTTCTTCACACCAGTGATTATCAGAATCAGGAATTTTCTAGATAAATTCAATTACCAAAAAAGAAAGAGAGAACACAGAGATAAATCAAACTTTTGTTACACACATGCACACACACAAGAAACGATTTAAAGTAAAAAAGTTAAGAAGTCCGTAATCTGCAAAATAGATACATTTTAACTTTAAGTAAACCGTGTAAGATCAGTGTAGACCAACATGCATGACTGACACTGGAGAACCACTGTCTCATGTCAGTGTGTGTCCTATCTACTCTCCTTTCTATTTCTCAAAATCTTAATTGTTTTTCCTGAATAGCTGAGCCTATCACATTACAACTAAAAAAAATGTAAACTTGTCAAATCCTTCTTTTATAGTTTATATAAATATAGTCTAATATGTAAGCATTAACTTCCAAAAATATATTTAAGTTAAAACAGTGAAATCAGCAGTGACATAATTATTTCTGCAAGTATGTAGACAAAGAATCTTCATGTGGATGTGAGAGATAATAAATGGGAAGGAATAAATTATAAAGAGAAAAATACTTTTGAAAATTATACAATTATGTATGTTTCAGAAGCAAGTTTATCAATATACACTGACATCAAAAACAGCATTAATATAATAAGTACACATATATGAAGACATAAAAACTATCAATGGTTCAGGCAACTACTTTTACTAGATAATAGATTCTCAGATGCCACAATAACTAGATTCTGCATGAAACACTATTGTTATACTATGAATGTTTGTGTCCCTCCCCAGGCCTCAGATTCATACATTGAAACTTAATCACCACTGTGATGGTATTAAGAGGTAGGACCTTTGGAGTTAATTTGATCATAACCTCTCTAACTGTTAGAATGGAATTATTTCCTTTACAGAAGAAGCCCCAGAAACCTGCCTTCAGCCTTTTTCCACCATGTGAGGACACCCTGAGAATATACCCTTCGACAAACCAAGAAACAGGCCCTCACTAGATACCAAATGTGCTGGTGTCTTCATTTTGGACTCCCCAGCCTCCAGAACTGTGAGAAATAATTTTGTTGCTGATAAGCTATCTAGTCTATGGAATTTTGTTACGGCACCCTGAATGAACTAAGATAGAGTTGATATTGGAACTTATGAATCAAAACAGGAGTTGAAGAAGTAACTGAGAGAATAGAGAGTCAGCGGGATGAAAGATATTAAAGTAAGGAAAAGGGATACGGAAGATAGCTTGAGAAACTTAGCACAGACCTAAGAGGAAGCTCAGATACATAATGGCTTAGAAATTTTCAAAACTAATAAAAAAATGAAGCCACAATACACTAACTATTTACTCATGAAAGGAGAAAACACACACACACACACACACACACACACACACACATCTAGACATCCTGTAGTGAAACTACAGAACACATATTAATACAAGTGGATGTGCATGTAATCTTAAATCAGCTAGAAATTAAGGTCCTAACACATACTAATGTTAGCTAACTACTCAGCTGCAAAAATGGAAGCCAAAATCACCAAGCTATATTTCCAGTAAAATCATTTTTCAGAAATGAAACAAAAATAAAATCTATGCAGATAAACAAAAAGTCCAAGCATTTCCCATCCAAAGACAGCCTAAAGGAAGCATTAAAGATATGGTTTGGCATGAAAGAATATTACCCCAAAGGGAGGTTTTAAACAGAATAATAATGTGCAAGGAAATTGGTAAATATGTAAATAAAACTAAGGAAATTTTATTTGTGTAAAACACTGCTGATAATAACTGGTTGTTGAGTATTAAAAGAGCATAGAATTAAAATCTAGATAACAGTAGCATATAATTTTGGCTGGCTCCAAAAGGCATATACCCTAAGTCGTATATTAGAGGACATTTGGAGTAGAGGCAAGTAAACCTACTGGTGTTCAACAATTATTTGAGCAAATCTTCTAAATGTAGCTTGAATATCATCTCTATAACAAACTAATTTTTTCCCTTTCTGTACTCTGAACTTGGTTAAAATAGTCCAAGTGTAAAAAGCATCTTTGAATCATTAGCCCTGAGTAGGTACCTGATAACTGGTGTAAATAAGATTCACTGAATTAATGAGTGAATAAAATGAATGAATTCTGAGGACATTTCTGCATTTTCATACCATCACTTATTTATAAAGATGAATTGAAAAAATTGTAATAAATAAGGATGTTTCATTTACTTTACATAATACAAAAAGAATGTTTGTAATTTACTTGTGAGTCATGAAGTAGCACAGTGGGTCTTGAACTCAGTTTGACTTCCGCAGACCGAGATCCATTTGTAGTTCTGCTGTGAAAGTCATTGGACTTCTCTGTGTCTCAGATTCTTTGTGCAGTGTGCAATAGCTGACCTGTACCATACAGTTGTTATTTTGTAAAAGCAAATGAACTAATGTATATGAAAAAAATTATTAAGTTATAAAACACTGAAGATGTTAAGTAAAGCATTGTTATTAGTCAGAGATACATATAAGAATAATTTTATCCCAGAAATAATTTTAAATGGTAATTAAATATTGTTTGTACTATGATGAGAAAAAGTAATTACAGCATTATAGAAAAATTTAAACACAGATAAGTATGAAAAAGAAAAATTTAAAATTCACCTAACATCCAAGCATACATTAATAATACTGACAATATTATGGTGAACTTATTTCTTTCTATTAATACTAATAGATGCATAATTTAATTAATTTATTATATAACTAAAAAGATACAATGGAAATTTTCCAAATTTCTGGTCATTTCTAAAGCCAGTTTGGGATATGTTTTACGTGTGGCATAGGAAAGAAAGAGTTGTTTTGTTAATGGCTACAGTGAAGGTGTAGCAAATATGAAGCCAGATGACCTGATATGTTGGTCCTCAGACGATAATACCAGCTGCTCAAGATGTAACACAGAGGGGAAACTGATAAACCATGAATAATTTAATAACAGATCATGCCAATTCAGGACTAAAACTGACTAGGTTTTAAAAAGATGTCTGAAGTCATATAAAATTTCAAGAAGGGTTAATGCCATTTTGTTAGTCAGGGTGGAAAAATTGTGTGTGGAGCAAAAATTCTAATTGTGAGCAATAAAATATTACCAGTAGAATATACACTGGCATATATTCTCAGATTTTTTTTACAGAGAAGTAAGATACTTAATCAAAACAATACGAGCTAGATTCTGCTTACAATTAATCAATTCATCATGCAGAAAAATGTTTAGAAAAGATTGACAACTAATATCAACCAAAAAGCATGAAGGAAAGCAAGTTATAGATTTTGATTCGTTCCTATCTTCAAAGGAATAATGTCAGAGTTCTCCAAATTATTTTTCTCTCAAAAGTACATATTGTTTTCTACTTTAAATGTTAATTATTTTGCTGTAAATCTTCTCAATAAAGCTTTATCTGCAGGATTTAGAAATCTGTGTGATTGGAATAATTTACCTGTTTTGTTCTCTCAGAAGAGAACACGAGTTTATAGACAGCATCCCTGAATCTACTTAAATTTGTAATCTGAACCTTCTGAAGGTCATGGAGAAAACATGCACATTTGTTTCTACTGGAATAATCCAGTGTCAGACAATTGCATTTTAAGTTGGCTACTTTTAAAAGTAGGTAGACCGTGAACAATCTTGATGCTCTAGAAACGATATATTGAAGAAAATAAACATTAATTGTCATGCACATTTGACCATTTCACTTCAAACTCTCACGGTTTGAAATGAAAACGCACACATTCAAAAATATCATTTTCAAATAATTTGAAAAAATATATTTTTTCCCAAATGTTTCACACAATTTTGTATACTTAAGTTATTGATCACATCAGTTGCAAAGGTATCATCTATACTACAAAATTTTGTATCAATTACTATTGCATGCATGTTACATAATGAATGTAGTTTAGAAGTGATTGTTCGAAGTTTTAAAAAAATTATAGTGGTTGTCTTGCAAAAGAAGACTAGCCATAAATAATTACACTAGATTGTGTGTTTGTGTGTGAGTGTATCCATGTGTTTTGTGTGTATCTTTGTGTGTATCGGTGTATTTTTCTGCCTTCTGGGTTAAGTGGGAAAGAATGGGAGGGAGAACAAAGCTACGTTTCAATGCCTTTTGACTTTTGGGCAGTCCCACCAATTCTTAGAGGACTGCTATTCTTGAAAGAATAAAGTGGAACATCGAAAAGAGACAGAGCAAAGAAAATAATAAATTGGAAAATGGAAATGAGAATGTGTCAAAAGAGTATCAGGGTATTGGAGATAGGCAGACAAAAGGGTCACGGATAGTGTCAACAACAAACTTGAGCTGCTTCCGAGAACGTCTGTTTACAACATTATTTTATTTCTATAACCAATTTATTGTATGAAATGAAATTCTGATATCAAAAAACTGCCTTTATTTTAAATGCAATAAATTTGTATTAATCATAATGACCAGAACCTATTTCAAGGCAATAATATTATTACTGTTAAGTACAGATCTGTTCCAAATTTGTCAACAATTAAACCGGTTAAGCCTTGAAATAGAATAGCTTCCAACATTATACCCCTTTCCTGAAATGTATCCAATTTTATGACATTTTAAACTATGATAAATAAGAGAATGATCAGAGAAACTGTAGAATATTTTTTCTTTCTGTGACCTGAGATAAACTAAATCCATCAACAGAAATTTTTCATAGAAGCATAAAAAATAATTTCCTGCATGTAGCTTTGACATTGGGGATGTTAAGTTGTGCCAGGGGATAAATAACCATAAACTGTGCAAGAACAAATGTTCTAACAAGTCATAATGGGACATGTCCCCATTCTTTGCTTTTTTTTCTCCATTAATTATACTACTGGAGTGTTATAATCACCTATTGGTCACAGAGATAAACCATTGTGTAATTATTTATCTCCTCCACACTGTGTCTAATGAATAAAAGAAAAAATAAGTTGAATATGTTAAGGATGATACATAACCCACAGCCACCAATATAAGGTAGGCATGGAAATTGAGCATTTATCATTTGTTAAAAGAGATTAAAAGTAAAATTTAAAGATATTCTCATTAAACAATACAAGGAACACATGGCATTTGTAGTAAACAAATAATAATATTACATTTTAAGAAGAAAGGTAATGAAATTTTATGTTCGTGGCTAAAACTCCAAGCCACTGTTAACATTTCTATAAAATTAATTTCAGCTAACAGACTCTGCAAGCTAGATATCCATTAATTTTGTACTGGTCACTTGTTGAACTAACAGAAATGCTGAAGCAGAAGGTATCTGTAAGAGAAAGAATATTGATAGTCACTGCAGCAAGCATAAATAAGAGTGTCTTGCTGAATGTGTGTGGAAAATAAAGACATTATTTATACTCCGTGGCAGATCCAGAATGGTTTTTGGCAAGAAAAGTCAAAAAGAGATGATTTATGGGCTTCTTTAAGAATTTAAGTAGAGTTCTAAGGAACTAGTCTGAAATGAATTAGATGGCAAGATGATAAAACACAGGTAGAAAAATTCTAAAGCCTACTAATGAGAACATCTGCACGTGTACAATTATACCTAAGCAATCTACTATTTCAATAACATTAATTTGGGGCCATTTTAATGAAATGTTTATTTTCTAAGAAAACTATTTTAAGCAAAGTAAAATTAAATCAGATATCACTAACATAATAGACTAAAATGATTAAATCTCCCTGGACCAGATAAAATTTTTCTGAAATATGTATTCATGCAATTAATATCAAGACAAAGGATTATTTTGATTCATGCAACCTTTCAAAAGGAGAACTTCTGTGAAGCAGTAAACTTTCTACATAATATATAATTATAATAGTCTTATTGTAAGGCTAAAATAGGAGCATTATCCAATGTAAACAGAAACATGGTCATTGCAATGGATCAGCACATAATTCTGACCTTCCTGGTAGCCAAAGCAATATAGGGAATAAAAAGTTTTGAGGTTAGGTAGCTGTCGTATGTTACAAAAAACACATGAACTAATGTGAAGAGACAAAAGGTTTTATTAATTCTAATGCTAAGCATTTATTGTGAGGTTCTTCAAAAAGGGAAAACAACTCAGCATAATAAACATGCGCTAAATGCCTTACGTAAATTAAGTGCTCAAGGCACATATCTTAAATAAAACAAATACTTTTGTGGATACTTAAAAATACTGAAATGATTTTGATATGCTTTTCTAATGTGATTTGATAAGCTTTTCTCATGTTTATCTCAGAAAAACATCAACATTTTGCTAATAAACCATACGTCTGTTAAACCAGGGTTTCTTGTCATTTGAGGGAAAGCATAGATCCCTTGGCAGTTGGGTAAAGACTAGAGACCCTTCTCAGAATAAAGTTTATAAATAAAAAATATAATATTGCAGGTAAACTATATTGAAACACAGTTTTAAAATATTTTTTAAAAATTGTGTTTTGATAACATAATCTGTAGTGGCTATTGTTCAAAGATGGGCCCAATGAATCAGACTTCCCAGTATTCATGCCCTTTCATCAACTCCTCCAATAATCTGGTCTGGTGAAAATAAGGCGGCTAGGACGTAAGAAGATTTGCAGTGTCTGTCTCTGTCTCATGGGCAAAGGGACCTCTAGGAATATTCCTTCTAGTAACTCAGGCACAATAGGACAGAGACAAACCATGAATATGTGCTCTGGTTTTCAGTACCAGCTGAGCTACTGGCCTATTGCCAGCATCAACTGTCAGTCATATTAGAGAATCATCTTGAACACCCAGTCCATCCAGTCCAACTGAACCTTCACATAAATGCAGTCCCAGTTGATTCTGACTGGAACCTCATGAGAGAATCCCCAGGACCACTCAGTTAAATCCAATCCAGCCACTGAATGGTAAGAGATGATAAATTGTTTTAAGATACTAAGTGCAAGTGATTAACCATAAATAACTGGAGTAACGTGTTTATTAATGTATTAAATAATAAGATCACAGAGAGGCTAACTGTAGTGATTTCAAATTAGTGATGATCATAAAGCATATTCAAGATTTCTATTGCATCCATAATGTTCTTTTGAACTATCTAAGATTTCTATTTGTGCTAAAATCACAGACACTGTCATATAATACTGTGGTTTATTGTTCACATACACAATAAAGGAGTTGCTAAATTTAATTAGAATTTGCCAAAAATAAAGATGCACTTTCTCTTTTCCTTATCCTAATTCATGCAATCTCTTGAATTCTAGATAGTGATGGTGGACTTCAGATTAAGAACCCTTATACTAAACCATTGCTGTGCTATGCCATAATTCTGGAGAATATTACTCTCTGTTAACACATAAGCATTTATTTTTAAATAGGGAAACAAGTATAGTGAGACATTTGATAGAAACTTCAAATAAAACAGTGAGACTATCGTCTATGACATAAAAATCTAACAAATTATAATGTCCTAGCATAATCTTTCATGATGAAGCCTCACCAAAGCTCATGAATCTTTAATCAAATCAGGGATTCAAATATTGATTTTAGAAATAGGAGGCAAATATCAAATGTTCTGGGTTGACACAGTATTGTCACCAAACTTAATAACAAAAACTCATAAGGTTGGCATATGTCTATGCTTACTTTTTTCTAGGCCCACTTTCAAATTTTACTAAAACATATCTCTGAAAATATCAAATGATTCAGTATCTTCCTATCACCCACATATTTAACTTTTATTCCCCTACATAATTTAGATTTGGAATGATAAGTAGGGTTCATCTTGAGTGCCACCTCTAATTAGTGGTGTCACCCTAGAACCCTATGTGACGGCTAGATTAGAGTCCTGGAGAAGAATAACATGATGAATCATTAATAATTTCCATGTGTCTTAGAAGGGTGAGGGGTAGAACTTTCACAGAATTCCCATTGTTTAAAAATATAAACTTAAAGCCCCCCCCAAAAAAAGTTCATTAGGATAACGACAGTTTAACATTCCATTGAAAATAGACCATTGCAATTAACAAAAATGATTCTAATGTTCTTTCTATAGCTTTTTGATCAAAACACTTACAAATCCATAATCTTTGCAGAAGAGGTTATAATTTAAGATTTGGTTAAATCACTGGGCCAGTCAGAAAGCTTATTATTTTTTATTATTTTTCTTTGGGGTAGTGGGCTATAGGAAACATTTTTTAAAAGTGATATCACAAGATTTTTAAATGGAGTAAAGACATGATATGTAAAGTATACTTCAATAAAGGAAAAAAAATTTTAAAAATTAAAAAAAGTAATATCATAAAATTTTTTATGGAAATAAGAGAATATGACATCTTTGGAAAACTAATTTAAAATATTAAAAGTTAAAAACAAAGATTTGACACATGGAATGACATAAATCAGAAGATCAACTATCTAAGTGTAAACTACAATATCAATTGACCTCTCATGCCTTTTTAGAAATTCAAGTTTGCAATAAAATAATTAAATTCATTTTCTCCTGTCTTTCACCAATTTCCAACTATCATTTTAGTAACGGTTCCATTTTCACTTGACCACAAAATAGAGCTAAAAACAATGATGCCTTGCATACAAAAGAGTTTACTAAATACATTTGATAGTGATTTACTGTTGAGGTCCACAGGAATTGATGAAGACATCATGGTTCAATTGCCAGCTGTTGCTTTTATCTAACATTTTGTTATCCATGAGTAGCTGGTCGTTCAAATTAATTATCACCATCTTCAGGAAAAGCTCCTTTGCTCAGTGGAGCTTTCTTTACTTGGTCAAAGATAATCTATAGCTATCAGAAACACTGTTAACAAACTTAAACTGAAGTCACTTAATCAGCAGTTGACTTTGTTTTTCTCATTAAATGTGTGTGGTCTCTTTTTTCATCATTTCAAATTTTTATCTCTACTGTCTTTGTCATAGCAGTGTTTTGATGGCTTATATAGTTATGGCAGCACTTGAAAAAAATGACATCTAGATGTGTATAATGACATGCAGCAGACTCAGATTTCTGGATTACCATTGACTGACACCATGTAGAGAGGTCACATATGCCCAGAGTCTGGAGAACAAGCGCTAGCAGCTCTACATATAATCATCACAGGTATTGCTCATCATACTGCAAGAGAAATGCAGTTAATATATTTAAAAAGACAGTTTACCAGTCTACTGAATGGATGTTTAATGATTTTAACCACAAGCCATAGGTATTTTTGGTAAAATATAATTAGTATTATAAATTTTCCCTTTTATAAGAAAGCCCATTCTACACCAATACCACTCTCCATCACCATTGTCCTGGCAATGTTGGAATGTGCAGGGATTAAACAGATGAAATATCTTATGAGAATGACCTTATTTATGACCTAAAGGCATCCTTCTTTCCCTTGGGATCAAAGTCGAACTTATTTTCCATGCTTACTCTTTGTCCTGAGGCAGAGTTGATCAACTCTGCGTCTTTTCTGCTAAATTATATAATGGGTTTGAAATGTGAGTTGATATTTTCTTAAGACTATATTTTAGTCAGATCCATTTCAATAATAAAAAATCTGAATTAACAAAATAAAATAACAATATTTTGTAGGCGATTTGAGGACAGATCAGATGCATTTGATAATGCTTCCAACATCATTAAGATAAATCTTTAGGTGAATACAATTAGCACCCTCCCTCGAAAAACATGTCTTCCCAACTAAAGAAAATTGGACATATTGTGCTTCATATGATTTAATACTTTATGTATTTCACACTAACATAATACGTTAGTTATATTGGGATTCGTCATTTTAGATATTTTAATACTTTGCTATCTATGTGCTAAGCAGTAATATTATATTAAACTCATATGAATAAATATTTGAATTTAATCACACAGAAAGAAGCAAAAGGAAACTGTCCTCAGTAACATGAAATTTAATTAAAACTTAAAAAGTAATTTGAAGATTTCTTTCCATAAGGTTTATTTTCAGTGACAAATACTGCTTTATCTTTAATATTATAGCTATATTCAATTAAGGATTAAATTATTATATGAGAAATGTGATTTAAGTTACTTCAATAGTAATAGAAGTACAGAAATAAAGCATTTGACTGCCTTTTATAAATTAGAGATAAGTGTTTCTATAAGACCTCTTTGGTAAGGCCTATATTATTCTAATAAATTCTACTAATAAAAAACCTTGGTTTAAAATACAGCTATCCAAAATCTGTGTTCATCTTTTACAATTCTTCCCTTGTCACTTGTTTTCTTTAGCATGTCACTAAAAGTTGACACTATTTCTAAGGCTTAATTATTTACCTCCTTGATTGTTATAGCAGTATTTTAAATTTCTTCTTTCATTTTTCTTCCTTGACTCCAGTTAGGGCAAAAAACACCATTGAAATTATTTAAAATTCCTCTAATTTATTCCAATTGATTTTCATATGTCTAATGGACCAAATTATAGGCAATTAAGAGACTCAAAATTCATTTTAAGTATATTTATTAGGTCTTTGTGTATCTAAACTACTACCTGTTTCTCCTCATAGCAGAAAACATCTGAAATAGCCTCTGATAATCACTGCCTCCTGGTGTTCATGGCTCTGTGTAATTTCCTCTCCTTGAGTAACTTGTTTGCAATCAACTGAATATGGCAAGTTGAGGGGATGGCATGTCCAAGACTAGGTTACAAAAGATTGGGACTTAGGGCTTGCTAGCAGACTCTCTTTATTGCCTTCTTGGCTTATACATGTCATGAGACACCATGTTAGAGAGGCCCCTAAGCAGGGAATGTAGCACAGCCCATGGCCAATAGCCAGCAAAAAACTCAGTTCTGCAGTCTGATATACTTGCCAACAACTATGTGAGTTAGCTCAAAAGTTGAGGCTTCACATGGGACCTTGATTGTGGTCTCATGAGAGCCCAAGAAACAGAGGCCCACCTAAGGGCCCAAGAAACAGAGGCCCACCTGAGTTTCTCATACACAGAAAGAGTGGCATAAATCAACATGATTTAAGACACTAAGTTCTGGGGTAATATGTTACACAACAATAGGTAAGTAATACACTCTTTTAGACTTTATTTACCCTGTCCATTCCTGATACTTCTCAAGAATCTGGAGTATTCCTGCAGTCCCACACTGAAGTGGGGGAACCCTGTCAACATCCATTCTCATCCTTCTTCCTTGCTATTCCAGACTCCAATTCTCCTTTGGTTATTATTTTACCTCATAGACTCTAGAAAGATGATTCTCTTTCCAATACTTTGAAGTTGTATCATTGTTAGCCTGAAACAATCAATGTAGACTGTTTTCTCTTGCCAGTTATAAGGCATTGGCATGTGGCTCAGTCTTAGCCAATGAAACCTGAATATAAGTCTATTGGAGGACTTATAGGATTGGTTACCTAATACAATGAAAAAAGACACTGAGTGAGCAACACTTCTCTTCTGAGTTATATCTGCAGGTGATGCAGTCATCATGGAACAATGAGGAAAGCTATTATCATTTTAAGACTGGCGGAGAAAGATGAATGCGATACTTATGATGTAATGCCACAAATTAATCATCCCAGATTCACCCTGCCTCCAGTCTTTTATGTGGCACAATAAAATTTTTATAGTTGAGCTATTTTATATGGGTCTTCTGTAACCGATAGTTAAATGTATCTTTACTAATATACTTGCTAAAATGTATGATTTTTAACTGATATGCAGAGTTTCTGTTCATATACCAAGAGAGGTTAAGGGCTAAAGGACCAATGCTCCTTTGCAGCATTGGTCATTTAATACAATAAGGATCACATCTATTGAGAGGATCATATGGTCTTTGTTTTTGCTTCTATTTATGTGATGAATTGCATTTATAGATTTGTGTATGTTGAACCATCCCTGTATCTCTGGGATGAAAATCAAACAGCCCTATTAAAAAGTGGGCAAAGGACAGGAACAGAAACTTTTCAAAAGAAGATGTACTAATGGCTAACAAACATATGAAAAAATGCTCAACATTTCTAATCATCAGGGAAATGCAAATCAAAACCACAATGAGATATCAGTTATCCCCAGTGAGAATGGCCTTTATCAAAAAGTCTCAAAACAATAAATGTTGGCATGGCTGTAGTGAGATAGGAACACTCATACACTGCTGGTTGGACTGCAAACTAGTACAACTTCTGTGGGAAGCAATATGGAGATACCTCAAAGAGCTACAAATAGAACTACCATTTGACCCAGCAATCCCATTACCGGGTATCTACCCAAAGGACAAAAAGACATTTTATAAAAAGACATCCGTTAGAATGTTTACAGCAGCACAATTCACAATTGCAAAAAAGTGGAAACAACACAAGTGCCCATAAATACATGAGTGGATTAATAAAATGTGGTATATGTATACCATGGAGTACTACTCAGCCGCAACAAACAATGGTGATCTAGCACCTCTTGTATTATCCTGGATAGAGCCGGAGCCCATTCTACTAAGTGAAGTATCACAAGAATGGAAAAACAAGCACCACATCTACTCACCATCACATTGGTTTTAACTGATCAACAGTTAAGTACACATATAATAATAACATTCATCAACTGTTGGGCAGATGGGAGGGAGGAGGAGGTATGTACACACCTAATGGGTGCAGTGCGTACCATGTGGGGGATGGACACTCTTGAAGCTCTGACTCAGGTGGGGCAAGGGCAATATATGTAAACTAAACATTTGTACCCCCACATTATGCTGAAATAAAAAAGAAAAAAAGGAAAAGAAAAAAGATTACATGCATATGTATTTTTACTGTTTAGAAAAGAAATTATATCTGGCACTTAATTGATCTTAACTACAACTTGTAACTCTGGAAGTTTAAGAGAATTTCAAGGAGTCAAATCATGAAGGAAGACTAAACTCCAACAAGAATATAGCAGCCTTTCTCAACTGGGTTCCTCATCTGAAATTAAGAACACAAAATGTGATGTTAATGAGTATTTCATTAATTCTGCAAAAGATGGTCCATAACTATCGCACTATTACCATTTTAGTTGCATAGGAGAGAAGTTAATTTATTAAAGACTTAATTCTTGGGCTTCTTCTCTCCTGGGACACCAGTTGTGAAAGGGTGTCCTGGTTGTTAAGCCCATGCTTCAGTAGGACACTCCCTCACCCCTCACCTTATCTATCTATTTACCTTCATCAAAACCTGTAACAGTGAAACCTTCTTGAACCCTTGGTTCTCAGGATCAGACTTTATATGTGATTCTTTCATTCAGTCATCTTTTCCAAAGTATCTTTTTGTAATGACTTCATATAGAGATACTAATCTATATTATAATGCCTGGCATATACTTGGATTTTTATGAATGCTCGATGTTGAAAGACAAAAATGGGGCAGTTTGTATGATAATTACGACTATGCCATAGTCTGAATTTCAAACTTCTGCTAAATAAGAAACAACAAAATTTATTTATTGTTTATTTATTCCATGTTTTCTTGTTCTCATGCATTTTACTTTTTCAATTATTTTATTGACATCATGTCTGAAAAAAGTGACCTTTTATAATTTTTCATTCTATTTGCCAACACCAAGGTTTTGGTGGTGCTTTTAATTAAGCCAAATATATTTTTGCTTATATTTCTTGGAAGGGAAGAAATACATTTTTCAATTGGCATCTAATCTTATGAAAATAAGGTATATAAAAGGAATAAAATCCAAACAAGGAAGGTCTGAAATTAGAACTTCAGTATTTATGTTTATATGCAGGGAAAAAAAATATTAATAGGGCATTTCAAATGCAAATCCAAAGAGCACTTTGTGACACAGTGTAAGCTCCATCTCATAGTCTTAGTTTTGACTAATTGAATTGCTATTGATAAGATGTCACTTGAAGAGACATCTCTGCAGTGAAACATAAGTTTGCTGTAAATGACCTGTCATTAATGTCATGGGTAATGTCCATGTCTAGACTGAATTAAAATGTACCTACTAGCAGTGTGCTCAGGAGGAGTTAAACCAGAAAGGATGGGAAGAACTCGGTGTCCAAGATCCACTAGAGAATTATGCCTCAGGTGCTATGTTAATTTACTTGCTGGCAAACGTTAATTGAAGTCAATCAATAAACCAGGTGGAAAAGCTAGGGATTGCAGCTACATTAATTGCCAACTATTGTCAGATATATTTTTACCTAAAATATGTGGAATAGTTTAGTTTTGAGTTTTAAAATTACATCCATATACACAATATAACTAGCTTTTGTATAATTTTCAAAGAAAGGTAATAATATTGAAATTACAATTCATAGATAGGGCTTTTAATGAGGATTGTGCCAAATGTCCCATATTTAGCCAGAAATCACTTAGACAACTAGAATTCAAATTCAAGCAGGATATAAATACTATTCATAGAGACACATATATTTATTAAGTAGCCACTTTGTGAATTAAAACCATAAGTGTTTCTATGTCTGTCTATGTTGGATTTCAGCCACTCTGCTATTTTAAAGAAGCATCATCTAACTACTCGCACAGGTAGAAGGCTTTTCTATGACCTGCCATAAGTGCAAGCTATAGGAAAAATATATTTTAATTCTTCATACTCTTCCCTCCCTTTTATTTCACATCTCAGTATAAATATAAAATAGTGGTTATGATTCCACCTATGAACATGGCTAATATGCAATACACATGTTCTCTTAAAAAGAGAATACACATATTTTTCAAAACAGATTTTAGAGACAACAAATAGTAACTACAAAAATTAAGTCATACTGTATACATTTTGTGTAAAGCAGATTTCCATGGGTTTAAACATTAAAAAAAAAAAAAAACGGAGTCGTGTCTAGACTTCTCAATTAGAAGGAATAATCACACCCCAAGTGCTTATCTGGTTGGAGCAGGGGCAGACAATTGTGTGTGCGTTTGTGTGTGTGTGTATGTGTGTGTGTGTATATATACAGTCTTTTAGCTAACTCATGATTAGAGGATTTTGTTTTTGTTTTTTGTTTTTTTGGTTTTTTTTGCTGTTTGTAATGGCCCAATCTCTATGAGCAAGCTAGATATAAATAAGCAGATATTCTTTTCTTCTTGAAAGGTAGCTCACCTTCCAGTGGATATCACAGCTAAAAAAAAATTTCAGGACTTCCTCAGAATTTCAGAAGCAAAAACAATATGCCAATACTGGGTTGTCACCTGATTAAAAAAAATATATACCTTATGTCACAACTTAAAATAACATTATTTTCATCTTAATTCATAATTTATTATATTATTTATGACCTTTAATGTTAACATTTACTGATAATGGGGGGCATTATAAAAGGTAAAAAAATTATAAACCTACCAGGGCAAATTAATTATTTGAAGAAAACATATTTATAACTTTGATTCAAATGGCACAAAATCAATTTATATAACCAAAATGTTTGTACCCCTGTAATATTCTGAAATAATAAATAAAAATATGAATAAATGAAATAAAAAAGGAACACTTACTAGGAAAAACATATTTTAATATTGTTATTTATAATTATACATATCAAAGTTACATTAGATCTAAAATATGACTGCATTTTCTTCTTTGGTGTAAAAACTATGTATACAAAAATCTCCATTTTTTTATATAATCACTTCTCTTGTCAATTTTCAATAGCCTATGCCTTAAAAAGCTTAATTTGAGTCATTTCAAATTGTTTCCCATTAAAAATAATGATTTTACTGATTTTTTCAATTTCTATATTAAGCCATTTGATGAAAGTCTTCATACAGCAAGTTTTCTTCCAATACAACCTATAATTTGGGATGACGTCCTTTATTTCTGACTGAAAGCTTCATAGATTACATAAGAATAATATGAAATCAAGTGTTCTCCATTTTGGGAAATTTTACAAAATTGGATGAAATTCTAAAGTGTATTAGAAATATATCAAATGATGACCATGTGATGATCTTTAACGTATTAAACATATTTTCAGTATTTATTACATTTTTGCACAGTGCATCTCATTTGAGAGTTGTTGCAATTTAACTATTAATGAATAGCCATGTGTTGTTCCTTGTTTTGAATGTTTGTATTATGTTCATTTCATTTTCAATGCAAGGTTCTTTCATCTCAATTCTTTAGGAAATATCAATCCTTTGCTTCTTTGTTATAACTAACTTTTAACAGAGGGTCGGATTGCCTTTTAGATCCACTGTGTAATTCTAACAACATTACACGACATTGCTCCAGGGATCGAAGTCAGCCTGTGGCTGAGGGAAAGTTAGAGGCTATGACTGGAGGCTTGTATCAGAGCCCAAAGTGACATGCAGTTTTCCTGGCTGAAAGGAGTTTTTCCTGAATTAGTGTACAGAAATTCATACAAAGCTAATTAAAATTCCCATATGAGATAAAAGGCTATATACTGAAGCATAATTAAGACTTGTTAATACATAACTATTTGAGAAAAGCAATATTGGTTAGAAAAAAATGCCTTATTAGTTTAATATTTACTGTTTCCAATCCTTAGAAGAATAATATTTCAGAAAAATTAGTATTTAGAAGGCTATTTTGCATTCATATCCATACATAATTCTTTATTTCTCTCATTTCCTACTGTCCAATGTTTATATACGTAATTTGCATTTCATTTTGTGTTGCACCATTGTTGAAATTATGTCAAGGTTTATTATACAAGGGAGGGAGATTGGGAAAAAAAAACTATACATACAAAGTATCTGCCACTAGAAAAGAAAGGTTGGCATTTGGCTGTCTGCTAACTAATTAAATGTCACTGAGTCCAGAGGCTAAATACGCATCAGTTGATGATTTGGTAGACTTTAACTGCTGCATATGTAGATTTAATTATAGAGCGATTGAAATTAATAAAGTGCCAGTACCTCCCAGAAACATATTTCATGACCCATGATTTCTCTATGAAAGAGCTTGCTAACCATTGCCCTTTACATTATGTTATAGTTTGCTAAATTCATTAGAGAGACAATTATAAAGCAAATTAACAAGCATTCACCTGTGTATTATCCACATTGATGATTCTCTAGTTGATCCAAAGTTAACATTTTGTTCTTTCACCTAATAGGTGTCAAGGATACTCCTCTAACTATCATTATTCTAAGAAATCTTCTTCATTGTTTTTTCATATACACTGTAATTCAGAAAATTTTATACTTTTTTTCCTAGAGTGTATATAAATATAGGCATTTACTCACAATCATATTCCCTAAATGAGGGGAGGGGAGATTTAACTTGGAGAGCATCCCCTTCTTAATTATTTATGCTTTTTAAATATTCTATTAGAAGTGATAATCAAGAGTCAACCATAGAGGACATTCTATTTTGCCAAAATCATAGATATGCATTTCCTATGTAATTGTATAGTTTTCCACTGAACATTTATTCTAACACAACAAAAGTGATGTATATAATCTAAATTAATGATTGCTCATAAGCAACTTACATTTAAATTTGATATTAATATGAATTTCATCTATTTTGTGAAATTTATAGAGCAAGTTTCACCCCTCTTCCTTTGGGGGCCTATAGAAAAATTCAAGCTGAAATGAATAGATTGGAATACAAAGAGCTAATAGGTGCTTTTTCTGATAATGCTTTCTTGAAAACCCAATTTTCTTAGAGTGAATATAAAACCATCAGATCTCTAACATCTGGAAGAACCATATATCAAAAGCTCTGTTCTTTTAAGAAACAGTCATTGAACCTATAATCAGTAAACACTGTGAAAATGTCTGCTTCCAAAGTTGGGTCATTTCCTCTTCTACGTTTTACAGACAGCAAGCATGCTGGAAGGGTGATTTTAAGACAACAGTGATAGTGCCTTTCACACAATTTTCCCACTTTGATATGTCTGTGTCTCTTGTGAGATAGAATTGTACCATCAGATATTTATGAATGAACATAATATTTTAAAAAGTGTGTGGGGGTGGGGCAGTGAGCAATGCTTGAATACTTATGATTTCTTCTATTCTAAAATTAGATGCTTATAAACACATAAGGCAATTAATTGTATGGCGTTTTAATGGGATTTCCCTGTTTTGCAACAAAAGATCTGCATCACAATCATCTGTAAAGCATAAAAAATGTGTCCCTGAGCTTGTTGGACTTAGTGACTCAAAGTCTCCAGGGCTTGGATAGGGTCTTTGGTATTTACATTTTGAAAAGCCTAACTAGGTGATTTGGATGCTGACCTCTGCTAGAAATAAGGGAAAGATGAAGCAATAAAATCATACAACACTTTCTCTCCTGAAATATGCTAGTTATTATAAAGAGTCTATAATCCCTGACACATTCAAAAAGTAAAACAAAAACCAGTAAAAATTATTACACATTGAGTAGGCATAAATATTAGCAAAACCTCTATTTCAGTCTAGATTGATAATATACAGATTTTCCAAATTGTCATATGTGAATATAATATATATGAAGCCCCTAGCAAACTCAAATGGCATAGAAATTATAACATCTGCTTAAAGTGATTCTAATGTGTATGTTGTAATAAAATTTAGCCTTGAGAATATATAAATCATATCTGTTCAGCTCTTTTGAAAGTAAGGATCTGGGTGAAATAGGATATTTTTTACCTGAGGAATTTTTTAGTGGGTAAAGGAGAAGAGAAACCAAAACAAATACAGTCATGTGCTGCTTAATGATGGGAATACTTTCTGAGAAATGCTTTGTTAAGCAATTTTGTCATTGTGAAAAAATCATAGAGCATATTTACACAAACTTAGGTGATATAACCTCCTACACACCTGGTCTATATGGTATAGCCCATTGCTCCTTATGTTACTATACTGAATACTGTAGGCAATTGTAACACACTGGTAAGCATTTGTGTGTCTAAACATATATAAAAATACATAAACATAGATAATGTATAGTAAAAGTATGGTGTTATAATCTTATGGGACCACTGTCATATATAGTGTGTTATTGACAGAAACATCATTATGACATGCATGCCTATATTTAAAATTTGAAACTAGATAAGTCATTAACATGTAAATACCATTTATATTATGCATAAAAATACATCAACATAAAACAAAGATGTTAATATTCCTTATTTTAAAGAAATGGTTGTTTTATCATAAAGAAATAGAACATTATAAAACAGAAAAGGATTTTGAATAAATATTCTTCCATGTTAATCATGTTGAAAAAGTTTCCTACTCGTATGGTTTATGAGTCTCAAATTTGAGTCCATCTCTACCTCCATCATCTGTCTTCCCTTATTGGTCTATGGAAATCTCTGGCTGTGATCACAAACTTCTTTCATTCAAAATTCAACAGTCACTTTTGGATGCTTTTCTTATTTCAAATTTCAGAAATAGTTGGCAAAGTCTCTTTGACTTCCATGACACTATGCTTTCCTCTGACTCTTTTCTACTTTATGACTCCAGTTGTCACTTAAGAGTTGATATTTCCGAAGATCTTGTCCTGGGCCTTTTTCCTACTTTTTTTTCAGTGTACATAGTTCTCCTTGATTAGCTGCCATGTATGCTGAAGATTCCCAATCTGTTTCTCTTCCCCACATCTCAATCATAATTTCAGACTCATATCTAATTATCCAATGAACACTATTATTTCTGAAACCCAAATCATCATCTGTACCACCATACCAGTCACCAGAATAACCTAAAAACCAAAATATTTGTGTGTCTTCTTCCATGAATAGCAACTTCCATCAAGTCTCTCACTTCAGACACCTGAGTATCATTCTTAAGTCTTTCCTAGCCCCAGTGCTATCAATCTACAAGGGGTACAGTTTGTACTTCCTAAAATTACAGATTCATTTCACCATCTTTCTATTCTCATACCTAGATTATCCTACTATTACCTCTTCCCAGATAACTACAAGAGCCCAATTATCTCCTTATCATCTATATTCCCCTTCAACTGTACAGTTAGAAAAATTTTCTCACATGCAAATATAATCTTTTTCCATTGCTATTGAAATGCTTTTGTCAGGGGAGTAGGAAGAAAAAATTTTCCCCAATGAGAAAAACTCAGACACTTAGTCACCTTTAAGAAAGCTCCATAAACTCAACTCTTCCCAGTTTAATCTTTCACTGTACTCACCTCATCTCTTTTTACCCTTTCTAGACTCACTCACCCATATAAGCAACTCAGTGCTAAAGATGAGCTGAATTGGATTCAGATTCTTAAGTATAACCAATTCTTTCTCAACTCCGTTTCCTTTTACATTCCTCTGGCTCCCACCATCCTCTTTATCTTTACTTCAGGCCTATGTTTAGATGTCAGTTCTTCCAGACATCCTCCTTGACCAATCCCAATCACAATATATGAGCGCCTTTGCTGTGCTATCACATTCTCTGTACTTACACTGTCATTACTTATCACACTGCTTTGGTTGCCTGTTTGTTTTCCTGTATTTCTCTTGAAAGTAGAATCCTTGGCTATATTGTTCTCACACTTGCCCAATTCTTCTCCCCCTTCCCTCTTTCATAATAGTGTCCCACCCTATTACCTTGTAATAAGGTCCATATCATCACCATTATATAATTCTGCCATTTCTATTTTAAACACTTTCTTCTGACTCCTTATTAGCTTATAAATATGCACTAGTCTCTCTCATCTAAAAAATATGCAAAACCAAAAAAAAGATAAATATAAAATACAATGCCCACTCCATACCACCAAACTGCTAAGCTTCATGAAGATTTAGATTGTAGTATCTATCTTTACTTTTTTGTCTTTCATTTAATTTTTTTCTGACTATAATTTTATTTCCATCTCCATCCTTATACTAAAACAGTTTTGCAAAAAGTTACCATCACCAAATGAAGTACGCATTTATAGTCAGTGTTTTGGTGTCAGTTCCTCAAGCTCTTTCTTAGTACTGAAAAGCTTCACTGGATTTCTGCATTCCCACTTGTAACTAAAAATAGAGCTTAGTAAAACAAAGCAAACACACAAAAAATCTCTCTTTAAATCAGTGCTTTTCGAATATTAGATTACATACAAATCAATTAGTGATCTTGTTAAAATGTAGCCATTACCTTCAACAGGTAATGTACATTACCTTCAACAGGTCTGGGTTGGGGCATGAGACTGTCTTTCCAACAACCTCTCATGGACACCAATGCTTCTGGTCTGTGGACCATACTTAAGAGTATCAAGCCTCTGCAATCATACTGGAATAGCTAGGTAGCTTCAAAAACAGCTAGCCTTGGGCATCCGTGGATATTGATTTATTTGATCGGGGTGTTACTTGGTTGTTAGGATTTTTAAAGCTCCCCTGGTGATGCTAATATGCAGCAAAGTTTAGGAATGACTACTTTACATCATTACCACCCCTTCTTCCATTAAAGTCCTTTTTCTAATCATGCAGAATGGAATATGTGAATTTTAAGTATGAATGAATGCTCAGTTAGACCTTGCTTCTGAAAAAGCAAAGGTGGGGAGGAGCTACACCATCTTCATCACCTGAAAGAAACTGCATTTTTAACAAGATCTTCAGGTGATTTGTATGCAGATTAATTTTGAGAAGTACTCCATTAAGACACCTTATTATTTGAAACAGGCACTTAAATTTTAAGAATTTTGATGCTAGAGAGTAATAACCTCAGTTGACTAATAAGGAATTCTACAAATTTCATCTAGAGTGTGTTTAATATATCTATGCAAATAACCCCTTTTCCTTGTTAGGATTCATGCTGATTCTTATTGAAATAGATGGGTGCGTGGCAACATGGCAAAGTGGAAAGAGCATGAATATTCAAGCCAGACAGATCTGGGTTCAGATTATTGCTCTGCTATGTTATTCTGAGAAAGTCACCTAATTTCAGCACAGTACTTTACTTAGCTTTAAAGTGAATAGAGATCTTGGGGATATCATTATTGTAGATTTAAAAGTGAAATTTTATTTAAAAATGCCTGATACTTTCCCATACTGAAAATCCATAGATTCATTCAGGTATTTTTTCATCCAAAAATTATTGAGTATTTAAAATTATAAATAAGAAAATAAGAAATTAAAACAAATGATTTTGTTTTCTATAGAGCTCACATTCTAGCCTCTGTGTGTGTGTGTGTGTGTGTGTGTGTGTGTGTGTGTGTGTGTAGAATAAGATAAGTAAATAAGATAAAGAAGTCTTAGGAGGGTAAGCAGCTATGTTACAAAGGGAAATCAATGAAGTTGTCTCTGAAAGCTGAATTCTAGGAAAAATCATCCCTTAAAAATCTGAAGAGAAGTTTTCCAGGTAGAGACAAAGCGGTTGTAAAGACTCTGAGATCTAAGGGAGCTTGGTGCGCCCAAGGAACAGAGAACAGTCTACTGAGGCTGAAGCACATGAGAGGAGATAGTGATGGCAATGAAGGCAATGAAGGCTGGAGGGTTAGGAAAGGGCCAGGAAGTTTACAGTCTTAGAGACAATGGTAAGAAGTTTGCATTTCATTCTAATTGCAAATGGGGAGACATGGGAATATCCAATTAATATATGATTTATTTTTTATTATTAACATATTGTTCTGGCTGCTGTGAGAAAAAAAGGACTACAGTGGGAAGAGGCTAAAAAGGAAATACTAGGCCAATTCTGAGGTTATCACAGCAATACAAGTGAGAGATGATAACTTAGACAAACAAAAAAAACCATAACTTTCAATGTCTGTCTTGCATTCTGTGCTTCCTGGTACCTTCTCAAAGTTTCAAATGCCTCATTGGGCAACAGATCAGTGGGCAATGTGAATGAAGTCTCAAGTCAGACCACTCCTGAGATCATCCAAGTTTCTGTTCTATGATCTACCTATGAGAAAATAGCATAAAGATATGCTTAAATACATGCATGCACTAATAACTGCCAGGTGATTTAAAGCTGAGCTCCAAAGTTTTCCCTAAATACATAGTTCGGTCTTTGTGGCTCAGCAGGCATTAAGTTATGACAATCTCCCTGAATTATTAATTAAATTTCATTCATTAATAATTTGAAGAGTTGCATAAGCAACAGATATTTAGTGTAATTTAATTGTTGGTTGAATATTTCAATAGTTTACTTCCTATCTCTCTAACGCAGTTCAGTTTTAAAAATATTGTGTCTATTGCTCATTAATTCAAAACCACTTATTAATTTGCTATTACCCCATATCCAGTTACCAAAGTAAATACTAGGGAAAAAATTCAGTGACCAAGATAACGTGGTCATTATCTTCATAGAGCTTACTGTCTACTAGAAATATACAACACAATATACAGACAATTTCAACACAGTGCACTATGGGACACATACAGTACTTTGGGGGCATATATGAGGTATAGAAGTTTGAGGGAAAACTTCCTTTAGAAAGAAAGGTCTTAACTGTGAGGGAAATGATAAGCAGGACCCAGAAGATGGAGGAGAAAAAGAGCAAACAATATACAGAATTGAATGATGGCACGATCAATAGTTTCTAAATATTTTCTAGAACCCTCAACTGGTCAAATGACTGATATCTAATCAGTAATAAAAAAAGATTAATTTATTCATATGCTAATTAATTCAACAAATATTATTGAGCACTTACAACACATTAGACTGCAGTCATTGGAACATAGAAGTGAGGAAGAAGAAAAGTATTCCCTAGAACTTCTAGTGGAAGTTATGAGAGACAGGGAGGCAGACAATGGAAGAACAAGTCACTTCTTTTTTTTATAGCTCATTGTTTAAAGTCAAGAGTGTAAAAACATAACAGATGTTCTTTGTTCTATCAAAAAAAAAATATCCTACCTGTGGGACACCCTACAGTTTTTTAACAGGTCTGTCAGAAAGTAAGTGATTCATAAAATCTCCTGGCAGAGTTGAGCACAGGGAACATAAGACAAGGCTGTCAGGGCTTTCCAGCTCACCAAATGATGAATGCCACAAGGAATAAACAAACATGCTTTAATTATTTCTCCCTGGGGTCCTTCCACCATCCTAAGAATCTTCATTTTTTTTCTTAATTCGACTTGAATTAGTTTCTCCTTCGCCACCTATCTCTGCCTCTTATTTCCTCCAACTTCCATACTCTCGCTGGAAACCAACCTCTTTCTTAGCCATCAACATGGTTAGAGATTGGCCCAGAATCCCTGTAAGGAGTGATAATTTATTTCTTCAAATAAGTTATAGGGTACAGTTCATCCTGAGCAATGCTCAAAAGTTGCACAGTACCAATTTTATTTTTACAGCAGACTCTCTAGAATAATTCAGTAAGTTTAATGCCAAATAAAATGATGGGGTGGTTTCTTCTTTCAATTCAGCAGTGTCCTATTTCCGAATCCCAGAATCTACAATAAAGAATTTTCCCACCAAGTGGAGAAACAGTTTACTGAGATTGAAAGACAACGTGAGGTAGAAGACTCTCCAGAAAAGCATTAAAAATTAATTAGTATTTTAAAATTCAGAACAGAAATGCCAAAATATAAGCTGAATTTTCTCTAGCACAATACAAACTTTATACAAATCAATTTTGCACATAAAGTCTTTAACATTCGCACCACCTTGGCCTAAAGATCCAATTATCCTCCAGCATTTTCTGCGCAACCATGCTGAGCTTATTCCCCAGCCCTCCAGTTAGAAAATAATAAAAGGTCTGCAGGTGCCTTGACACTCATAAGCAAAAGGTATTGGTGTGAGAACTGCAATCATTTTCTTCGGAGTTAAAAACAACAAACCATCCAGGGCTAGCCAGATATCTACTCACAAGAAGTTTGGGTAATTTGTATTATGCCCTTTGAGTTTAAATGGGGGAAAATATTCAAAGGAAATATGACTTGACATTTTGCCACAGAGTTTTGTAATAAAATACCAAGGCTATTGCACTGTGAATTTAATGTCATTTAGAATTTTCATGCATATAATCCATTCACTTGTAAACAATTCCAGGCAGGATGCATCCTGAGGAATTAGTTCCCTGCCTACAAGTTACTCATAGTCGATTGAAAGAGATGGACTCCCAAAATAGACAAAGGCAGTACGATGTGATACATGTTATAAAATGATATGCCAATTAGTACTGAAATACTGAGTATAAAAAGATTAAATCTGTCCAGGTTTCCATAATCATCAAGAATTTAGGGGGAAAAATGAATGCACAGAATTTATGTCTGTCAACAGGATATATTAATGTCTAGTTTATAGAATTGAAGCAAGAAAATGTAAAGTTTTATAAAAGGGATATTGACCATTTCCCAAAGTTTTAAGTCATTAATCTTTATCTCTGCCATATTATGTAATGAGCAAGAGAATTTAAAGTCAAAAACTGCTAAGACAGTCAATCAGTAGTGAGTCCAAAACTAGAGAGGCTAACCAGAAGGATATCTGGAAAATGTTTAAAAATTGATAATGGAGACAGAGCTAAAATAAAGTGGGATTTTTTAACATGATGGGGCTGGAGTTAATTCTGCACATACTTCTCACCTACTGGTTCATCCTTTGATATGGTCTGGGTATTGGTTTGAGTCCTTAAGGGGGAGTGCAAGTTTGGGGGACTCAGAGAAATTATAATTAATTCAATATGTGCAATATGCAGATGATGTTAATATGTTACATTGTCACAATACACAAAAGAAAATATTTCACTTGATAAATTGAGGCCATTACACATTTATTATGTTTCAAATCTATAACATAAAAGATTAAAAATGAAGATTGTTACGTCATAGAAAAGGAACAAAAACTGGGGAAAAGATAATTTTTGGAAGGTGTTCAAGAAATCTTTAGGGAGTGCTTACTAAGGGTCAGCCACTCCTCAAGGTCCTGGGATACAGAGTGCCCTGTGATCCCTCATTTCCACCAGTAGGAGGCTCACATTTTAGTATTTGTAAATAACTTTCCTAGAATACACTGCTAAAGCAATGTAGCAATAATAAAATGAGGAATATTTTCAGATCCAATCGGTTTTAATGACCATGTTGACAGATTACTCCTTGAGATTTAAATTATTTTCACGTATTGGAAATAAAATGATGCAGCTCAGAATAACATCAAAAACTCTAAAACCTATTTCATGCTGACAACCTCATATAATTTTAGTTATTTCTTTATTTTATGACAAAATATTTCTAAAGTATATAACATTCTAATCAGTAACTGTAATATAAAAACAGTAAATTGCACCCAATTCTAAAATTTAATGCACTTCAGGAGGTCCCACTAAATCTATTTAAGACACTCTATTGGACCCGGAAATCTCCTTTCTTTAACACAGCTTCTGTTTTATAAGAAATATCTATATATACTGAACTACATACCATACTCTGGTGAGTTTTCAAATTTTTTATAATGTAAATGAATATGCCTATTAATAAGTGATATTGCGTATAGGCATTTGTTCAATAATGCCAGTGCATTTTATCTTTTACTTTAATTTTCTTCATTTTTAATTTTTCCTGAAAAAATTACTGTTGAATATTTAGTATGAAGAACACTTATTTTGTTATGCACACAAGTTAAAATTATGTTTATCTACCAATTAGTATTTTGTAAGTCACAGTAGAATTAACATATAGATATGTTAATATCTATAAAAAGTATTAAAATAATTACTAGATACGTATGAAAGGACAGTGTGATATAAAAATGGTCGTGAAATACTCCCCTACCTAAGTCCACACCTTTCCAATGTTATGAGACAGGTTTTCCAGGAAAGAAGTGGAACCCAGTTCCCCAAATTTTGAATCTGGCTTGGCCAGAAGACTTTGTTTTGCCAAGAAAATATTAGTAAACTTGATACAAGCAGAAGCTGGAAAAGTTTGTGCTTAGTGGTTTGCTCTCGTCTGTTCTTTGGAACCCTGAGACCATGATGAGAAGAGCTAAGGCTACTTGCTGAAGGATCGGAGATCCTTTGTAGCAGATCCAACCTATCTCAGCCTAGTCAAATCCCGCAGCCAAGAATTAGCCATAGTTTGGTGTTAGCTGTCAGGTCCACATCATTATGGCACTGGTCAAGCTCTTCTGTGTACGTCTATAGAGATCTGTGTTTCTTCTTTGAATATTTTTTCAGCTTTAATCCCAAACCAGACTGGTTGCTGCTTTTTATCAGAGATCAAATTTTGTTCTCTAGGTAGTCAAAAAATTAGCCAGTAAAAACGTTTCTCTAAGCTTGCTGCCAATTTCAGTTGCTATTTCTGATTTCCTTGGTATTTCCTTTTCTACTTATTATTGCAACATTAGAAGTTCTTACATGACCTTCCTTCAAAAGAAAATGTGCTTGATGAAATGCATTCTGTCCTGGGCACTGATGATGGAAAAAGCCTTTAGACAATGCTGGGATTTGAGTTGAGGTGCTAAAGGGACCAAGTGATCAGGCAATAACATTTTTATGGTCAAGTATAGCTGAGAAGACAGTTCTTAGAACTAAAAATTTCTTATGTCCACTGTGACTTTATGTTTTTAGCAAACATACTTTCAAGAAGTAACTTTTTCTTTCTGAGGAAGAGCTTTGTTTCATTCAACCATCCATCTTCCCATGTCTTTATTTAACAAAATAATACAGTTATACATCACTTAACTATAGGGCTACATTATAAGAAATGCACTCGTTAGGCAGTTTTGCTGTTGCATGAACATCATAGGGGGTAGTTACATAAACCTAGTTGGTAAAGTCTAGTACATACCTAGGCTATATGGTATGGTCCATTGTTCCTAGGCTACAATCCTGTACAGCATGTTACTGTACTGATTACTGTAGGCAATTGTAACACATTGAGTGTTTGTATATCTAAACATAAAAAAGGCACAGTAAAAAATATGGTATAAAAATGAAAATTAGTGTACCTTTGTAGGGTTCTTACCATGAATGGTGCTTGTAAGACTGGAAGTTGCTCTGGGTGTATCAGTGAGTAAGTAGCAAATGAATGTGAAGTCTTAGGACATTACTGTACAATATTATACATTTTACAATTACACTGTAGCACAGTGCATTTAAGCTACACTAAATTTATAAAAAAAAATTTTTCATCAGTATTAAATTAAACTTAGCTTGCTCTAACTTTTACCCTTATGAACTTTTTAATTTTTTAACTTTTTGATTCTTTTCTAATAACACTTAGTTTAAAACAAACACATTGTACAGCTGTACAAAAATATTTTCTTTCTTTACATCCTTATTCTATAAGTTTTCTACTTAAAATTTTTTTAATTTTTTAAACTTTTTTGTTAAAAACTCAAATACATGCACACACATTAGCCGAGGCCTACACAGGATCAAGATCATCAGTATCAATGTCTTCCACGTCTGCATCTTGTCACACTCGAAGGTCTTCAGGGACAATACCATACATGGCAATGTCACCTCTCATGATAACAGGTGCCTTCTTCTGGAGTAACTTTTGAAGGGCTGCTGAGGTTGTTCTATACTTAATTGTTCTTTTTTTATGTATAAATAGAAGTACACTCTAAAATAACAATAAAAAGGATAGTATAGTAAATACATAAACCAATAACATAGTAATTTGTTATCCTTTTCAAGTATTATGTACTGTACATAATGGTATGTGCTACATTTTTGTATGACTGGCAGCACAGTAAATTTGTTTAGATGAGCAGCACCACAAACATGTGAGCAATGCATTGTGATGTGTTACAAAGGCTTTATCACTAGACGATGAAACTTTTTCAACTCCATTATAACCTTATGGGATCATAATCGTATATGCAGTTCATCATTGACTGAAGCATCTTTATGTGGTGTGACTGCATATAAATTACTTATTTAGGAACTTGTGTCTGTGTGAGCTACTGGGTATTCCAATGTGGATAAGAAAATCCTATTGCAATGGACTGACTGTTTCTGTCTTTCCAAAATGCGTATGTTGAAATACCATCCCAATGTAATGATATCTGGAGGTAGGGCCTCTGGGAGACAGATCATGAGAGTAGAGTCTTCTTGAATGACGTTAGTGACCTTATAAAAGCAGGCCAGAGAGCTAGCCAGATCTTGTTCCACCATGTGAGGACATAGCAAGAAGACTCTCAACAAGAGCCCAACCCTGCTGGCACCCTGATCTCGAACTTCCCAGTCTCCAGAACTGTGAGAAATAAATACTTCTTGTTGAAGCCACCCAGTATATTAAACTTTGTTATAGCAGCCCGAGCTGACTAAGCTACCTTTCCTCAAGGATAACTTATATAATATCATTTCCACAATAAAATGAGTGATGGGGGAAAATAAATACTAGCAAAAAGCCTTTTATTAAAAATTTACACAATTATTACCTTTTAGAAAAATTTCTGTAGCCTTTGAAATGAATAAGAAAAAAATCATAATATTTTTGACTGTCTATATGTATGTTCTTAAGGAAAATGCCTTAAATACCTGCATTTCTATAATCCAGGATATAAATTGTACCCAATGATTATGCCTATTCAAACCTTCCATTTCAGCCAGAAGGTTGCTAGTTAAGTGTCCTTGTGGTTTGTAAGAATAAAAGGTGCCCCTGCAAGACTCCATTCAGAATATTTTTACCTTAAGTACAGCTTACATCCATTAACCTAACCAGTCAGTCATAGGGAAGGTTCTAATTGCCACATTATCTTTGGTTGCCCCATTCTGCCCTGGAATATTCTAGCTAAGATGACATTCTTCAATAGCAGCATTGGTATGTATGAGATATAAAAACCAAATAGAATACTACTTCTTAAAATGTGTCAACAAAAAAAGGAAAAGAATCTTATTAATGTACATTATCATCAATTACCAAAACTGGAGAAAATTAAAAATATGGCTCTTGCTTTTTCTTTTTTTACACAGGACAAATACATTCATGTAATTCTTCAGTTCTTATGACAATTGTCACTGACTGCCAAATGTATCAGAGTAGTGCATAAGTAGGCTCATTCTCATTCAACAGAATAGATACAAAGGCAACACTGCATAAGGAATTTGGAGCTAGACAGAGGTAGGATCAAAGCCTACCTATGCTTCTTACAGATTGTGTCTATAAGCCTTTGCTTCCTTATATTTCAAAATGGGTGTAATAAGATTTATCCTACAAGTTTAGAAAAAGGATAAATGAAATTACAATGTATAAATCCTTGCATAAAAGAGATAGCAAAGGCTCAACAAATGCCATGCCCCTTCTCCTTTTTGAAACAAATACTGGAGTATAGTTAATTATACTATCATTATAATTATTGAGAAATAGTTCATTAAAGAATGATAGAACTATATATGTGTATAATTGGCTTAAGGTCAAGCTAGTTTATTCTTTTTTTCTTCATACATGGATTTTTTTGCCCTTAAATATGTTCCTGATTATGAACTTATGTTTTTCTTCATATAATATGTTCTTTTTCATATGGCTATAATTCATATAAGGGTATGATTCTTTAAATTGTTTCATGTTGACTCTTATGGTAAATATAGGTGCACCGGCCACAGAATACAAAAACATATTTTGGAACATCATAACAAAGTCTAAAAAGGAATGTAAAAATAATAATAATAAAAATAAATAAAAAGGAATGTAATTGAGGCAATCATTGGTACAATCTTCCTTAATTCTAAAGGAATTGGGATATTTAGTTGGAGTCATCTTTTTTAGGGTTTTTCATAGATTAGTTTTATGGAAAATTTTTCAATTCCATTTTTTCTATCCATCCATTCATCCATCCAGGAATGAAATGGTACATTTTTGCATAGCAAAGATGTGATTAACATAATCTCTTTAATTCTTGTAAATATTGAGATTTTGGAGACAAAATATTAGATAAATCTACGTCAATTTTTAGAAAGAAATTAGCTGCTATTTAAGATGACTGAGAGAGATGAATAACTAACATGTGACACAAGTGTTCTATTAGTCAATTTCTGACCATTTTACTGCTGTTGTGCTTAAATCATATTTTTACAATCATTTTCTAATTTGGAATTCTTCCAATATCTTCTGCTAAAGCAAACATTTTAAACAGTATTTTGAAAACAAAAGTCATTTCAGTTGCTAGTTTATAATAACATTTATCCTTATATTAGTCAATTTCTACCTTATTTTTCTCCTCTTAGCATCACTTTCTACTTCAGGCATTTAATTTCTAATCTGCAAAATAATGGAATTAGGAATATACCACAGAATCTCTTCTACCTTTAATATTTGGGGATTTTATTCCTAATACTTCTACTTCATTTGAACATTGTACACCACACAGTAACTCAAAACACATCACTGAACCTAAAATGGAGCCTAGCTTATTTAGAGATAAAGTAATAATTTCACCAAATACACATATTTGTTGCAGTGATAGCTTATATTTGCATAACACTTGGTTGATGATCATACAGAATTCTAGTTTAAATTATGTAATTTCTAATTTAGGTATTACTTCAATATCATTTTCTTTATGCAAAGAAATATTTTAGGCCATCTCTTCTAAATAAAAAAGTTGAGTTTAAACTCCTACTTAATTTCTAAGCTATGTATCAATGTCATTTTCTTTATACAAAGGAGTATTTCAGCCCATAAATCACACAGTTTTAAGTGGGAATATAAACTCACTTGCATTCTACAAATTGAATTTTATCTTTTTTAAACACAAGTATATTTCACTTGCAGATGTGTTTCTGCAGATTTCAGTGTTTGGTCAGTGAGAATGTGAGCTGGAAATGCAATGTGCTCAGGGAATCTTAGAATTCTCAGTCATTTGTTTTCATTTATTTTGGAAATATATTTGTTTATCTGGATTTAAATAGGATACTGGTACTCCTCCAAGGCATGTTGAAATCCTAATACAGAGACTCTACATTTACATATGTGTTTCTATGTATATACACACAAATATGGATTTAAATAGCATTCTACATTAATAAGCCTAAATATATTAGAATACATTTTTATAGAGAGAACTATATAATTTGTCTACGTAAACATTACACTCCCAAGCAAAAGTAAGAATATATAACAGGAGAAACTGGGAAGCAGAAATTTCAAAGAGCCAAAAGCAAAGGAAGGTATAATTTGATCACTTATATATCATGACAGAGAAATGAGTTTCAGTTTATATTGCTTAATAAGGAGAATTAGAAATCATAGTTCCTTTGAGTATGATGTTCTGCATCATCACAGATGAGAAATTTTATATATTTATAGTCACCTATGATTCTGGATGTCACCCCTATGACATCCCAGAAAAACTGAGAAAGATAAAAATGACTAAATGTCAGATGGGACTAATATTTGAGAAATATTCATGACAAATGTATCATATGCTTCAGAAAAAAGAAATGTCTACCAGTTAGAGGAAATGCACAATGACAAATAATGGGACAAAAAAATGAAGACAGGATAAATGATCAATTTATATTGCTATAAAGAGAAATAATAGGACAAAAAGAGGAAATCTATTGCAATTGTCAGTATAAATAAATATATGGATACATAAAATTATTGATAATATGGTCAGAAAAATTGTCCTCATATTTTCTTCATTACTTGGGCTTCTGATTGCTCATAAAATACATAGCTGTTCGATAACCATAAAACCACACTATTGTAGATTTTGTTATATCCAAACATATTGGTACTTCCAATTTTGAAGAGATTTTTGTGAGTTATATATATATATATATATATATGTATATATTATTTCAAGTAACAGACTCACAGTGGTATAAATTTAAACAGTTCTTCAGCTTTCATTGAAAGGAATTCAAGAAACAATTGGTGGTCTGATAGTGACATATGTACTTAGTGAAATGCTGTTAGGGTATTCAGATTTAAGGGTTACAAAGTAATAATGAACAAAAGGAAAACTTGTCATATATTGTTACAAATATTTTTAAAAATAAATCCGAATTATATCATTAGAACACAATTTTTTTACCTTTATAGCAGATGGAAGAGATTGATTATAGAGCACTTATAATCTTTATATGTGGAATTATTATTATTATGGATCTGCATGTATGTTTAAATTATGTTGTTTAAACATAATGAGTTTTTTCCCAACGTTTTCATTTGAAATAATGGGTTATGTTACCAAATGACAAAACTCATTACTTTTCAGGCCTTTTCTGTTTCCTTAAATTAGGTGCATTTTTTTTTAAGATGATAGGGCTACTGTCACATGCAGGTAATATGAAACTAGTACACCAACAAAAATTATATAGCTAAAACAAACAATTCATTCATTTTTACATATATTTAGTTGTTCTATAATTTACCAGAAAAATGATATTTTAAATCAATTCTCCCATGTAGGCATATAATCTAACTATGTTGCATGGTAGCTTGAAGAAATAAATAAGATACACTTGGGTCCAAAGCAGTGTGCTAGTTTTATAATTTTGTAAATCACATAAAACCTTTTTTTGCTGTTATTTTAGTATTTGCCTGGAATTTATTCTGTATCCTATACCTCACTACACAGGGGAAAATGAGTTGGTCATTAATTCTCAGTAATGAAATATAAATTTTATAGACTGTTCTTTAGTTATGTTACCTTTCATTCTCAAATAAATGTAAATTAAATTATCATTATATTATTGTATCATTAAAATTCACCATCAATTGCAAAGATGTTTCCAGACTAAAAATATATTAATAATTCTACAGCACTTCAATCTAAATATAGGGCAATCATATTACCTAGTATAAAATACCAAACTATAAAAACTCAGATTTTCAATAAAATTCATCAAAATTAGGAAAGGATATTAATAAAAATCGATAGTTAAAATCACTCATATATGTTTGATAATTTAGATAAGTAATTTTATATGGATAAATTACAAATTGTATGCAGAAGAACAAAAAACTGTGTGTATGACCTATAGCAGGAAGGCAAAATTGAAGGTATCCAAGGACACAAAGTAAAGCAAGCATATACGTACAGTATCCTAGGATCTGTATGTGGGCTTCTTATACAGTATAAATGTATAAATGAGGTATAAGGTATAAGGTATAAATGAGGAATAAGTCATTTCTCTTTTACTAGGGAAGGAAGAGATTTTTTTTTAAATTTAAGAATGGCGATCACATTTTAATTATCTTATAATTTTTTCTGCAACAATATGGGCACAAGCTTACAAAGCATTGAAAATATGATTATTCAGATAATAAATTAAATAATTTTCTTCACTCATAGGACCATTAATGTACAGTCACAGGGTGTCTGATACCATTGTATTTTTTCATTTCTTTTACCCAGAAAAAAGGTATACAATCTTACCATTAAACATAGTAGCTGAAACACCACTGGCCAGAGTCTTAAAATACACTCAATAATACAGGAAACCAGTCATCCATTCAACAAAGATTAAGAAGTCACAAATAGACACAATATACGCCTCGTTTATTGAGTATTCTTAGTTTAAAATGGAAAAAAAAGCCAATAAATTGCTATCTGATATAACTCTCACAAAGTTGTAAGAACAATATATCACGGAGGCAAAAAGGAGAAGGCTACTATTTCTACCTGGTGAACTGCAGAAATAGTTGATTGTGTGTTTCACATTAAAAATATGAGCTTACCAGGTAAAGAAGACAGAAGAAGGGTTTTGGTCATTCTACACAAGGAAAAAATGTGAAATGATAGAGTTGTGAAAAGTTTCTTCATACATTCCTTCATGTATTAATTCATTCAACACATACCTTTTGAATAAGACCTATATACATAAAGCACTCGGCTAGCCCATCCTTCCCTCTCGATGCTAGCAATAGATTAAAGAAGATAGGCATTGGATAAGTATGAAAAGGCTCTTTAAAAGGGAAAGTAGGGTGCCATGAAAGTAGGGAGCATACATAACAAACTTTAAAATGTAGCACGTTTCAATAAAGCGAAAGGAAATTAGCTATGGGAGAAAGGTGTATTCAGGGGGTGAAAAGTCTCATAAATTATGCTGTTTGGGTTGTATTCTGCAGGCAACAGAGTGAAGTTTTTAATCAAAGAGTGGCAGAACAGATTGACATATTTGAAAGGTAACATTGACAGCATTTAACATAGGAAAAATAAATCAAGAAGAGACTAAAATTATAGAAATCAGGTAGGGAGTCCACTACAAAATTCCACATGGCGGATAAGGACAGCCTGAGTAACTTTACTTACATAGATGATGAAGAAGAGAGGGAAAATTGAAAAGGTGTGACAGGCATGCATAAAAAATATTTGGGGATTAGCAAATATAAGGAGTGAGTGAAGTCTCAATGAAGTCCACAGGTTTCATTTAAATGGCTTGAGGCAGTTGGGGCTGGAAATAATTGAATAAGATTGAAGATCTAGAAGGCAACTATTTGCATGGTGAGTGATTGATCATGAGTTCATTTTGGTGGGAGTGAGACAGATAAAAAGATGCAGTAAATTTTGGATAATATTTTAAAAATATAAAATAAAGCTGGGGAGAGAGATTGGTGCTAGAGAAAAAAATACACTTGAGTATCATCAAAATATTTACTATAAAGTTACTCATTTGCTACTCATTAGAATCACCTAAATCACTTTTAAAAACATTAATGCCTAGTTCACATCCCTAGAGATTATGATTTAAGTGATTTGTGGTACAGGCTGAATATCAAGATTTTCAAAAACTCTCCAGGTTATTTTAATGTGCAGTTAACTCGAGAACCTCTGCCATGAAAAGATATATTTGCATGAAGTCTTTTAATGTTAAGAGCCTGGGCTCCGAAGTCAAACAAAACAGTGTTTGAATTGAAGCTCTGCCAGTTAGCCGTAAAACCATATACATGAAAGCCCTGGATGCCTTCTCTGTGAATCAGTGATGATATTGTCTACTCACTAATTTGTAGGACTATGTGCAAAAAAATATAAATGTGCTTCTCCTTATGCTGATAAGGAGTAAGTTTTCTCAGACATGTATAAATATCTTCATCAATTATTATTATTAATATCACATCATCTTACTCTATCATATATGAAAGCTGAAGTCATAGGAGTGAAGATCACCGAGAGAGAATGCACGAAATACAATACTAAGAGAAAAGCTCTATGGGTAGAACCCGAGGAACACATGCAACATTTGAGACACTGGTAGAGAAGGAGGCAGAAAAGGAAGCAGAAAGGCCAAACAGATGGAGGAGATCTAAAAGAGAATGGTGTCTTGGGATTTATTAGAAACTTTTCAGATGTTGCATATATTTGAAGTAAGGATGAAGTCTGAAGCTTGGCCATTGATTTGTCAACTTTTAAATCTATAAGGTTTAGATGTGATCAGATTAGTATGGTCCAAATGTAGAATTGGTTGAGGGGTGAAGAATTGAAAACAGTCAAAAGGAAGGAAACTTCCAAGAAGTTTAATTTCTAAGGATGAAGTGGACTGAGGATACAATGGCATAACTTGAAGAGAAAGAAGGCTTATTAAAACTTTGAAAAAAAATTTTCTAGAATGGAAATAAGTATTAAAATAAGTAAAAAAGCCAATTAATAAAGAGGTTGGAGATATATGAAAGAGTAAAATTGATGAGCCGTGGCCCCAATTAAGTGGTTGCCTCTGAAGAGAAGAAATAGTGATTTTTTTTTGAGGCAAAGTGTACAAGCGGTTGTTTGCATAATTATCGAAGTGGACAGGAAAGCAGAGATAGAACCCCACTGATCCCGATGCTGTGGGGCTGGTCTATGCTGCAACCTGAATTTATTGAGGGTGGAGATCACTTACATTCACGTTAGTGTCTTTCGATGTCTAGTACACTGCCTTATAGAGACTGGTATTCAATACATCTGTTGAACTATATAACTTGTTCATTCTCATTTTGGAAGAGTAAGTAATGGAAGGCAAGAATGTCAAAGTAAATCAAGCAAAAATTTATAGGAACCAATGGGAAGAAGATTCTATGAATGAAGGGGCATCTCAGTGGCACATAGCTCCATGTCTTCTTTATGTTCCCTCTCTTGCATTCTTTCTCCTCCCACGCATGGTGAACAGACTTAATGGAGAAAGAATGGGATGAAATAAAATATTTGGGCGGCAGGAAAATAGGCAAAGCTTTGCAGCTTTCCAATCAAAACCTTTCTTTGCTGTTCTGGAACTAGCAACAAAGGTAAAATAAAGATTATATTCACTACTATATTTGCTAAAACTACAACTCTAGACAAAGTGCCAACAAGCAAATTATTTCTTTATATTTACCCCATCCAAGCTCTTATACTCTGATACCACTTTAATATTAACAATAGCTTTTCATACCCCCAAATTATCTCACAATACTCAGAACAAAAGTGATTTGCTAATTTGTCTAATTGGAATATTATTTTAATAAATTAATACAATCAAACTCATCTTTCCACTCTCTTGTGATTATTAAGCTGAATTTAATTAAATGAAAAACCACCTGCAACCAATAGGATCAAGCAAAAGAGGCCAAGAAAGTTAGTCCAAAGTGTTACCCTCCTGGAAAAACAATGCATGGCTCATGTCTTCTGCATGATACATGAATAGCCTTATCTTTGTGTAATGTTCCAAGGGCAGTAAATATCAGGGAGCTTTTCAAGTACATCAGATCATCATCTATAAAAAAGTTATTCATAAGATACCAAATTACATTTATTTAGAAAATTTAATAGCAATACACTAAGAGGATGGATTAAAGTGATATTATAATCAGAATGTAAATCATTGCACAAAGGAAAAAAGGAAAAGGGGAGGAGGAATGTCACTGTGGCTTATTCCCAGCACCAAGAACAATCAGTGTTCTCACCATCTCTACAAGACCCTTCCTTGTACATATCCTGCCCGCCCCCAAGGAGTTAGAAAAGGAGCAGATGCTACATAATCTGCAATTCACGATACCAGCGTACATTTGTGTCACTGGGGTAATCCCATTTGATCATGTTAGTCTTTGATCTGGCAGTTTGCATGTGCAGGTGGCTAAGACATTGCCTTATTGGCCACTTTGTATCAGACCCAACAGGAATTCCTCCTGGGGTTTCACATCTACTTCACTGCATCCAGTTATGCAGCTGTTTCCTTCCAAAATCTCCATTATACCTTGCCAGCTCTCATATCCAGAAGCATGATACTCATTGTTAAGGGATTTTTTTCTCTATTAAATGTACTTACTTAGTATATTGTAGCCCCTAGAAAAGATGCATTGTATGTATGCTCATTTTCCACAAAATCTCTTTTGACTTATTGCCTGTCCTCTAATATTAATCAGCAGAGAGACTATTACACTGTACTCTGTTTAAAATGAACATTTTAAAGAACTTCGAGAGGCCACATTAGAAGTATAGATATTTTTCTAAGGGGAAAGGGACCCAACAAAAAATGGTTCCTTAACAAATATTCTTCAAAGCCATTTTTATTATGTAAAATACATATAACATTTATGACCTTAACCATTTTTAAATGTATAACTCAGTGGCATTAAATATATTGACATTGCTGTGCACCATCACCACAATCCATCTCCATAACTTTGTCATCATCCCAAATTGAAAGTTTGCACCCATTTTACAATAACTCTCTATCACTCCCTCCCCCTAGTCACTGCCAACTCTCATTATACTCTGTGTCTCTAGGAATTTGACTATTCTAAGTATCACATATAACTGGACTAACACAATATTTATCATGCTGTGTCTAGCTTATTTCACTTAAAGCGTAATGTTTGTAAGATTCATCCACATTGTAACATGTATCTGAACTTCATTCGTTTTTAAGGCTGAATAATATTCTGTTGTTTGTAACATATCACATTTTGTTTATTCATTCATTCATTTACAGATATTTGAGTTGTTTCTACTTTTTGGCAATTGTGAATAATGCTGCTATGAATATGGGTGCATAAATATTTGTTTGATCTCTGCTCTCACTTCTACTGGGTATATACTCAGAAGAGAATTGCTGGATCATATGATAATTCTGTTTTTTTTTTTAAAGGAACCACTGTATTTTTCCCACAGTGGCTGCACCATTTTACATGTTCAGTAGCAATGTAGAAGGGTCTTAATTTCTCCACATCCTTCCCAACACGTGTTTTATCTGTTACTATTTTAACACTAGTCATTCTAATGGGTATTAATTAAATTCAATATTTGAAAAAGAACAAATGAATTTACTCCCTCATTGGAAGGAATCCAAATCTTAAGAGAAGATTGCTACCACTGGCTCAATTCCATTTCTTATATACCTGTGTCTTACAAGATGAGATCTGCTATACTGCCATCTCAGCCCAACAAGTTTTGGGTGAATATCTAAGGAATTCACCAAAGATATACTTTAACTTTCTCCTTAGTTTCATTGATCTACACATTGTCATCACAACTTTGGTCAGCCTGAGATTATCTGTACCTTTCTAGGACATGCTGAAATCTTTAAAGTTCCAAAATTAGCCTGACTGACATAATCAAGAGTAGAAATCAACTCAGTGGCAACTGTCCATTGAAAATCAAATGGATCGATGTTATTAGCATATCCTTCCTATAAAACTTTTTCATTCATTAATTCATTTCTTTTAAATTTTACTGTGAGTTTATTTTTTCTAACAATGTACAATAGAAATTTCTCTGATGATAGAAATAGTCTATATATACTCAAAGCAAGACAGTATCCACTAGTCATGTGTGCCTATTCACTATGCAAAATGGGACTAAATTGAAACTATAATTAAAAATAAAAACAATTAAAAATTCAGTTCCTTTGTCATACTAGCACATGGTAAGTGCTCATGAGGCACATGCAATTAGTAGAGTATTAGGCAGTACAGGTTTAGATGGATACATTGAAAAATTAATTGTCATCTTTGTCCTAGTTAATCAAAGTATCGCTTGTACACAGATGCCGCTTGTACTAAAGCATAATATAGGTAAGTGCTAAGTCTTATTGAAATACAAATGAGAGAGTGATGACCTTTCTGTAGGAAAATTAGAAAATGCTTCAAAAATGATTTTGAAGAAAGAATATAACCTCACTAGATAGAAATAGGATAAAGATATTTTAGGAAGATAGGAAGGCAAGGGCATTGAGTTGGAAACAAAGTGGTGTGTTGAGGGATGGTGAAGTGTGTGGTGTATTACAAGACAAACTATACCTAGGGGAGAGGTGAGGGAAACAGAAGTTAGGAAAGGAGGCCACAGTCTGAGTGTGAAGGGCAGAGTCCTGAAGAACTCAGACCTGAAGTTATATTAAATATAAAGATGGGACAAAAAGAATGAATAAATAAAGGCACACCACAAATTTGTTTATTTCCTAAAATAATCCTTTTCCTTAATCAGAGTTGTAACAAAAAGCATTAATTGGAAGGAACTGAAATTAATGGTACAGGTGCAGTTTGTATTTGGTGTAGAGATTTTCTTTTCAGGTAAGCTTATAAATATATGATTCTCTCATAGGTTAACCAAGCCATTCTTAAAACTCTCTTAAATGAATACCCAATATTTAAATATTCCAATACTTGCTTAGCACAAAGCTTTCTTATTTGGTATGGTGTTAATTGTAGAATAAAAAGCAAATTCTTACAGAATTCTATGACTGTATATAAGTAAGTTAAGTTGGTTTACATCCTCCTAATTCCTCTTTCCAGGGTAAGATTTAACATAATATGTACAGTGTGCAGCAACAATTTTCTTTCTAAACTTTGTGAGGTTGGATTAATATTTTAGAGTGCTTATTCAAGGGTTACACATTGATCAGAAGCTATTGGCTGTTGGGCCGAGATGTTGTTCTACCTCCGTGTTATAATTCACCTGGCAAATAGTAGATCATGCTGCAGTCATCAAGAAAGTCACGATTCTTCCTTCCATCTATTGAAGTTTATTTCTAAGTTTTACGCTTTCTAGCGGCCTATAAACAAGGAAAGCGCATCTTTAGGGTACGGTGTTCATTAATATTCTCTACAAAGAATGAAAGCTAAGTAAATGATACTAGGCATAGCTAAGGACTCATTACACATGAACAATTTGCATACAATTTAAAGAGATTATGCAGTTTTGTCTTTAATTTTGGCTGAATATGATCCAATTTTGTTTACAGTCTTAATTAATGCAGTTTGGTTCATTAACATTGTCATGATTCAGAGAGATGAATGTCCACATACCAACCTGACAGACAATAACCAGAAACAAGTGTCTGAAATGAGGACAGATGCCATGTAGCCTTATAGGGAAAAGGCAGTGCCAGTCCACCCATATAAGGAGCATTTATGTGTGACAGTCACATTTTTCAGCACATGGAAACAAAAATCAATTCCAGATAGAACAAAAGACCCAAATATAAAAAAAAAAAATTTTAACTTTCAGAAAAAAAAAAGAAAATATTTTAAGACTTCACCAAAGAGACTGGTTTGCAAAAACAAGACATAAAAAGAACAAACTTTAATAAAAAATTATTTTTAATGAAGCACAATATATTTTTAAAAGAAAAGATATAAAAATCATTTCCTTCATTAAAAAGAGGAAAAATGTAGGATACAGCCTTGGCAAAAATATTTTCAATGCATATATAAAAATGGATTAGAATCTAGAATACATAAAGGACTTCTATAAATCTGTAAGAAAAAGATCAATGTATTGGTAGAAAAATCGGTTAAAAAATATGTTTAAGCAATTCACACTATTGGAAACCTGAATGTTCAATGAAAAGATGCCCACATACTAATAATCAGAAAAGAAAAATTAAAACCATTCAACTAGGCCAGGTGTGGTGGCTCAGGCCTGTAATCCTAGTACTCTGAAAGGCTGAGGCAGGAGGATTGCTTGAGCTCAGGAATTTGAGACCAGCCTGAACAAAAGTGAGACCCTGTCTTTACTAAGAATAGAAATATTAGTCTCTACTAAAATTAGAAAAATTAGCCAGCCGGGCCTTGTGAGCTACTCATGCCACTGCACTCTACCCAGGACAACAGAGTGAAATTCTGTCACAAAACTAAAAAACATCCAATTAGCAAAATTAATACATGTGATGATATTAAAATGTTGGCAGGCATAGATAGCACGGGGGGCTTTCACAAGTATGCTTGCAAACTATAGATACTACAAACACTATGTAGGGTAACTGGAAAATATCTGAAAAAAGAGAAGCAGTACAGTCCCCATAATCAAGCAATTTTACTCCTAGGCAACTACCTAGAAAAGTGTATGTGTGCAGTGAGGAATGTGACCAAAAAAAATGTTATACTGTTTGTTATAAGTAGGACATTGGAAATGGCTATTAATGAGAGAGGAAAACATAAATTGTAGTATATTTATGAAATGGAATACTATACAGCAATGAAAATGAACAAAGTAGCTCTGCCTGAAGCAACTTGAATAAATCACAAAAATCAGTATTTCTAAGCATGCATATAGTATATCCCAATGTTTGTAAATATTTTCATTATTTAATATAATACTACATATGACTTAGGGATGTAACATACATAGTAAAATCAAGAGGAAATGCATATGGAATAATAATAGTGAATTTACAATACTGATTGTCTCTTGGAGATGAAATCTGTTTGGAATAGTGAAACAAATGCCTTTGAATTACCACCCAGATTAAGTAATAACACATTAAATGTAAAATTCAAGTTGTCACACATTTAATACGTTATTACTTAATCTGGGTGGTAATTCAAAGGCATTTGTTTTACTATTTTCTGTCCTTGCCAAACATGTGACAATAATAAAAATTTAGAGTCATTAAAAGCTCCACATGCCATGCACAGCAGCACCTCAACTCTAAAAGCCATCTTCATATGTAATTACCAAAATTCTCCTCTTGATAAATGTGCCTTTCTGATGCAGGCCCCTCTTATTTCAGTAAGAATGACTCATGTGATCTAAATTACTATACTCATGTGATCAAATCTTCCTCTGAAGCACAGTAATCCAGGAAGACACAAAATAAGATATAAGGAGCTTGGCTAATGGCATCACCTCCAACTGTTAAAATTAAGTTCCATATTAACCTGGCTGAGTTGGGTAGCAACTGCTGTGATGAACTCCATCTGCCTGGTGACACCTGGAGTGCTTGTTAAAATGTGGATTCCAGTGCCACACCCCCAGGTACTCTGTTGAAGTAAGTCTGATAGGAGTCAGTTGAGGGACTCGTATTTTAAATGCTGTTTTTGTCACTTTTAAGGTTTCTTTGGTTCAATGGCCAAAGTTTGAGAAATATTGCTTTAAAAATTTACAGTCATAGTTCTGGAGGCTGGGAAGTCTAAGAGATCAAGGTCAGCAAATTCAGTGTCTGGTGAGGGCCCAGTTCTAATCCTGGCTCTGCCCCTATTTGCTGAATGGTCATATATATTTTGCTTAACCTCTCTAAGCTTCACTCTTTTTACATCTTACAGAAACCTTATTAATTTTATTAAGCCTACCTCAAAAGGGTGAGTTGATGATTAAGTGAACTATCTATTGCAGGTAAGGTGCCTAACACTGTTTCTACAGTGTTTTCCTATATGGCCTTGGATAAGTCAGTTACTCGTCTGTAACCTGGATTTCCCATAGAATAGAGAAATACTGTACCTAGATTTCCCATAGAATTAGGAGAATTTGCTGGTCCATATATCACTTCAATTTTATTTAAGTACAAAGGTGAATACATCAAAAATAATAATGCTCACTTCAACAGCAAGTTTAGAGAGATAAATGATCATGTGACTAGTTCATAATGGAGTCTACTGTATGCTACTATGTTTTTGTTTTTGAACTCACATATCTCAGAGGGAAAGAAAAATCAGTTGAGTTTTCTAGGCAACAAGAAGGAGCTCATTCTCTAGCAGACTGGTGGAACCTCACCTCAAGTTACATTTCAAATGGTGCATTGCACCTACTCATTCATCAATCTGCCAAGGGCTTGCTTTGTTGCCTTGCTTTTTTCTTTTAAAATTCACATCTTTGCAGTGCCTTGAGTTGCTCAGTCTCATAACAAAGTAACATATTAAATCTTGCTTAAATAAAAATAGCTTCTAATATTAAATATAGATAGATGCCAAAAGGTGAGATTTCATAGGTAAGTACAACACTGGTTTCCAAATATTGCACACAAGTGTATAGCTTCCCTTTCATCTCTAGTCAATGTTATTTTGTATTTTAATTGATTCTATTATGTCATAAAATAAAAGAAAATTATACAGAATAAGATAATTCTCTTTGCGGAGATCTCTTAGGGTATTTGTTCTTTACTTTGTGCAGTATAGGGTAAGAGAAAATTTGCTTTAAACCTATGGGACTCCCTAGGTAGCTGTTGCACCTCTTCTCCTATGCTCAGCACAGTGCTATATCGCTGGAAATCACTAACCTTCATAGGATACAGCCTGGAGATGATAACACTGGTTCAAGGACAGGGTAAGGAAAAGGAAGCAGAAGGAAGTAAGTGGGAAAATACAGCAAACGTGATTAACAGCTGTTTTCTGGAGCAAGCCTCCATTAAGGATCTGCAGCTGTGTCACTGTGCTTCAATTCTGCAGATCCTACAGGGCTAAATTGGAAGATTCACAGAGTAGGAAAATGTGTGGAGAAAGGTTAAAGGAAGTCCAAAATCCATGGCAACCATATAAGGAGAATGCCCTCACTGCTTAGATAACTCCTCATCTTTATCACTCCTGGGAGGGAGACAGATTCCTAAGAAACACAGTCCTCTTACCAACTGGATATTTGTTCTGGGATGCTGCTATTGCTTTTTTGGGGCGGGGAGGGAGTGGTAAGAGGGATTGAAGGAACACCCACCAACTCTACCACTGTGTTTTAATAAAATCAACATGCCGAATGCTTACAGAGTGTTTTCAAAAGAGCTACCTGTGCTTCCTCAAGATATAGAACAGAAGGAGGTCTTGGGGTAGCAAACTGAGTTTCCCAAAACAATAGGTACTGGGAGCATCAAAGTCCGAGCCTAAAAACCCAGTTACCAGGCTACTAGTTGGCTTCCAGATACATCAGTGGATTCTCAAATTATTTTCTTTAGTGTTATATCCTAAATCCCCAAAAAGACACAAAGTAGGAGGCACATGGAAAGTGGGAAAAAATGCAATGACATTGTCTTCCCTCATGTGCTCAAAAGAATATGTTTCCTCTGCAGTGTATCCTTCAAATAACTGACATCCCCAAGTGGACCATTCTGTAGGGTCCTGCATCTATGCTCCTTCCTCCTCACGCTCAGCTGCGGTTAGCAATCAACCTCCAAATTAAACAACCTTCCACCACTACTTGGAAACACACAAACCAACTCTTAAGAGGCCTCTGTAACGCACAGCTTGATGAAAATCACTTACACAGGGCAGATGACACAGAGGAGTTCACAAGGTCGGGCACTCGCTGGTGGGGGCATGAAAGGATGGGAGGTGCTGAGGTCAGGGTTAAACTACCCTGTGAAATGAAGCCTCCTGCCATGCCCTCTCCTTCCTTCATCTATAGAAGGACTCTCCAGTGAGTTCCTGCGTCTGGAAGTCTGCCCCTTCAGTGCCGCAGAGAGGCCGAGACAACATTTCAAAAGCTCTAGCTAAAGCAGTCCACTTAAAAAATCCCAGAAAAGCCTGATCACTGACCAGAATTGCCCCAAATCGCTTACTTGCTTTCTCCTCTTGCAGCCTCATCAACGTTTCCCTTCTTTTCTTTTCGTATCCTTTTCCTATGGGGCTCAGATCCTCTAGGATGCTTGGGGTTCACCCTAAAGATATTGGAGTAGCGGTAGAGGCTTATCATGATAAGAGGCGGGAGTGGGATGTCTTAGCTTTCCGCCTCCCCCACCTCACCCATCTGCCTGCAGCATAGTGACCCCTAGAAGGGTAACCTGGGATTTTAACCGCCAAGTGTGCACGTCCTGGTCCTGCACAGGGCCCTCTGGGACGGGTGGAAACGGCCTCCGTGGCGCTGCGGTCCCCGGCAGAGAGGCAGCCGAGGCCGCGTCAGCGGGGTTGTCACACGAACTCCCCGCATGAGCCGCCGCGGGGCTCAGCCTGCCTTTCCCCATTGTGTCCGCAGCGCTGCAGGACTGAGCCGCACTGGCCGCAGCATCCGCGACAACCCGAGCCCCAGGCGCGGTGGAGGGGAGAGGGGCTAGTAAGAGGGGGTAGGGAGAAGGAGCGAGAAGGGCCATCAGAATGGCACAGTGCTTCATCAATAACGCAGAGGCTCCTGGACCTCCCGGCAATACGCTTTCCAGCTAAACGCCACCAACTGGAGCGCTTCCTGGCACGTCCCACGCGTGTGGTTTTTGTGTGTGAAAGATGGGACGCACCTTTTTCATTCATCTATCTTCTGTCTTCCTCCCTCGCTCTTTTCCTCCTTCATTTAAAGTCCCTTCTGGCTTAGCTTTAAACCCACATCTCTGCATCAACACCACGTTACCAAGCAAAAAGCTGCAGGTTGGAAACGAAGGTCTCAAAGATCCCACTGCCTACATATCACGAAGAGTTCACCAAAATTCACCTAGCAATGTTTATTTTCAAAGCCCCCATTCTCCTCCATTCTTGGAGAATGCTTTTAAAGTTTGGAAGCTCCTTGCAGCCTGCTGTTTTCCGTGCCTCGGTCCACATCACCAACAACGGTGCGGTGCGGTCAGAGACACTGAGATAACGCTGCAAAGTTGCCCAGCCCCAAACCAGCAGGCGGCTGACGCTTGCAGCATCCCAAGAGGCAGTTCCCCAGTGCGTCCTCAAGAAGCCCAATGCGGCACATAACCACCACAAACAACGGTTAGCCCAACCACACGCCAACAGACACAAATCCAGAAACTTCTTTGTTAAGCAGGAGCAGCCCACCTGGAACGGACACTCTGAACAACTTGCAAGGAAATAAACAAACATCGCATCCCTGCAGGGAAACTTGTTGAATCCCGCCCGAGCGTATGGCTGCAATTTCCCGTTTAGCCTGAAGGTTTTTCATTCTACCCCCGAATACCCTGGTGCATCATTCACAATTTCTGGACAAACTGCAGTCCTTCCTGCACCCATTCTGCACTCCAACAACCACCAGTGTTAAAACCAAGCGTGCCCTCTTTGGTAATTCTAAAGCCAGCTGTCACTTCCTTTGCAAGCGTTTGTGAGACTTACCCTTCCGATAAGATTGTTTTCAGAAAGCCAGCGGCTCAGTGGTTGCAGGCGCAGCCCTCCAACTTTGCTGTGCACGGCGACCTTCCCGAGTTTAAACCGAGCAAAAGCTGTCTGAGACTTCTAAACGTAAGAGTGGGGAAATAGGGAGAGAGTGAAGTCAGGTTTCTTCTCCGTATCAACACCCTGGAAAAATTCAATCCTTCTTCAGTAGAGAATTCTTTCAAACCCGTTATCTGTATTACTATTAATGCGCAGAGCAGACGGCATTGCATACAAATAGGTCCAAGTGTGCGCTTCTATTGGTGGCTGCGGAGGCCCCTGGGTCCTACTGCTCTGGCACTAAACTACACAGCTACACACGCACGCAGCTTTGGAGACGCCAAGGGGAAAATGGATTTAATTGATTCGTTACCTCTGGTATTGTAATGCCTGCTGCGATGTTTAACCGAGGAAAAAACCCTCACATTTAAACTCCTGTCATGTGATCTATCATTTCATATATGCTTTTAATTGTCTGTGTGGGGTTGCTTTGACAATACAAAGGATTTTGAAATAACATTTTATGAGGAAAATTCACACCTACTTTTGGCAGGAAAACCCTCGTTTTGCTCTCTATTATGCATTACTCTCGTAAATTCTGGAAATACTATAAAGTCAAATACTTCTGCACTTCACATAAATATTAATAAAATAGCACCCAATTTTATTCTCGAAAACACATGGCTATTCTAAATAAAATAAATAGGTTAAAATGGTAGAAGCTAAAATATGAATGAACTGATTATAAAACACGGGATATATTAATCAAATACCACAGGGAAAAAAAATGCCATCAATGACAATAGCATGGGCATCATATTTACTTTGCAAAATAAGAAATTCAGAAATATTTTACTTGTTAATATTGACATGAAAATATAAATCAACCCTATAGTAAATAATAAATGTGACATTTACTATTAATTGCCACATTTTCTTTTTACAGTTTCTCTTTCAGCAAGTCCATTAGAAATGCAAATTGACGTACCAAGGAGATTTACAGTGAAGCAGACCTGTGGTGAGTAGCAATTTGAAATATTGTAACATTGTGCAAAAACACTTTAGTACATCATCAGCAAAGGTAGCTGTTTCAAAAATTAGAATATCAATAGCTGTATTGTCATATATATTAATTTAGGCTTAAGCTTGCTGTTTTCTTTGACCTTTAATTTTGTAGAGAAAAAGAAAATGTTCATTTAAACTAAAATGACATAGACTTTCCATCAAGTCCCATGTAAGATATTTGCTGATATTACAACTTAGTAAGTAACACAATTTTATTATGCTTAGATGTAAATAGTTATGGTAAATTCAAATTTAATTACAAAGTTGTTACGTCTATAATTTACAGCTGAATGCTGTTGGAAAGTAATACACTGAATAAGGTCAGCGGCAACCAACCTATAAATTCACCAGCCATGTGTAAACTAAATAAATGAAACAGCAAAATGCAAAAATACAACAGAATCAAGATCTTATTCCAAATACATGTATAGCATTTGAATTTATGTACGGTGTGCTATATAATCTTTCTTCATTTCCATAACTCCTTCCCCTTCCAACCCCTTCCCTTCCCCCATCAGTAACCCTTGACAACAGAAGTGTTACTTCAAGTCCAGGTTGCCTTTGCTGCCTTCCAGACCTAACTTACAGATTGCATCCTTGTAGGAAACAGAATTAACTCTTACACGACTGGGAGGTAAAAGAAGAGAGTTTATTTTAGGGCTTAGAAAATCCAGTATTCTTATATGTACTTTCAAAGTTTTCACCAAACACATATTTTTAAGAATATGCATGACCACTAATTCAGAGTGAAAAGCCGTGATCATTGGCATCATATCAGAATCAATTTGCTGCACTTCCCCGTTGCTGTTGTATCTCTGAAAGACCTTTTTGAATGATTTTTTACCCAGGGTTATTAGAATCACTCTATTTCAGGTTAAGAATTTTTCAACTTACAAGAATTAACATAAAAATATCAAGATATTGCCATATTCAGTATAACAGTATAAGGGAGTTCATTATCTGTAAAAGAAAAGAAAAGCTATTATTTGGTGTAGTAAGAAAAGCATAAGGACCATGCAAAGTTGAATGAAGATGATTGACATTCGATGCTCTTTTTAAACAAGTATATTATTGGTTTTTCAACTTCCTCCTACAAAGGAGAAAAAGTAGTCATTTGCAGTCTAACCAAAAGTTAAATGTTCTGCATTTGATACATATCTTTTCAGAACTGAGAAAATATGTATTTTTACGTAGAAAGACAGATTTTATACAGAATTAATGCAGTTTATCTATGACCACAATTAAATGGAGAAGTTAAATAGTGGGCAAATATGATAGTTAACAAAAGAAAAAAGTGAACCAAAGCCAGCCTATTAAGACATTTATTATATAATTTCTTGATGAATTTTTGCTCTTTGCATAAAAGGTTGATGGGAAAATACAGCAACCTGACCAGATACTTAAGTTCAACTTATTAGTTGTAAGTATTGGAACTATATTTACTTTACTTACTTTACTTCACTAAGGCAAAAAATATTTTAAACAATGATATTGAAACCACAATAGTTTTCTTGTTTCCTCAATCTATAGTAATATCCTTGATCTATTCTTTACTATTGGAAGAACTGTTGGACCCCTCATTTTGTTGGTGCAGTTTTCAAGGACAATATATGCTATGTCAGAAGCTGATTTCCATTATGTCCTTGGATCATGATGACAATGCCTTACTGTGGCTAATGTGAAGTATAGATGTTGGAAAGCAAAACATACCTGGCACATCCTTGTCTACCATTACTGTAATCAGCTTACTTTCTAAATTTAGATAAATAAATAATAACAGCATATCATGTGGTGAAATTTAATGAACTATAATGACATTCAGCTACTATCCAATCTATTTTAAAAATTCTGTCTTGAATAATTTTGAAACATGTATAGGTTAAAAATTTCCAAACCATAGACATTAATCTTTTCATCTGCTTTAAATAGAATATTTTTGCATGATTGATTTTTGACATATGAAAAGGAAAATTACTAGACTTACAACTTATACTTTGAAAGTAGAAATATGAAATTAAGTGTGTGGTCAAATCAGCATTTTTATAGGTGCTAATCAGTAGTAAACAGCAACATTTATACTAATTACTAATTGAGATACTATGGTACATTAATGGATATACTAAAACACTTTAATCATTTAGAAAGTTGTAAGGGACCACGTTTAAATGCAAGACTTAAAAACTAATTTGGATGAATTGCTAAACTAGGTGAAGAAAGTACTACTCAATTGTTAAAAATATCTAGTAATTTATAAGATAATTTTTGAGGAAAAATATGGAACTTAAAAAGGTGAACTAAATTTGCCACTAAGTGGAAGGAATAATAGCTTCATGGTACAATGATTTTAGTAAGATGATCATCATGAATGGAATGCTCACAATATTTGAAATTCTAATAAAAATTGGCAAAGAAAAAGACATCCTATATCAACTAGGATTATAAAACAAGCAAGATAACCTTGACAATAAAAGTGTAGAAGTGAAATATTTTGGCAAAAGTTGAAAGAACAAGCAACAAAAAAGATTAGAGAAAGTTTTTTTTTTTCTTTTTTTGAGACAGAGTCTCTGTTGCCAGGGCTTGAGTACCATGGTGTCAGCTTCCATCACATCAACCTCAAACTCCTGGGCTCAAGTGATCCTCCTGCCTCAGCCTCTCAAGTAACTGGGACTATAGGCATGTGCCACCACACCCAGCTAATTGTTCCTACTTTTAGTGGCCTGGCTAATTGTTTTTTTCCCATTTTTTTAGTAGAGACAGGGTCTCTCTTCCTCAGGCTGGTCTTGAACTCTGACCTCAAGCAATCCTCCCGCCTCAGACTCCCAGAGTGCTAGGATTACAGGCCTGAGGCACCATGCCAGCCCAGAGAAAGTATTAATGGGTAATTTTTAATTCAAATACTAGGTTCTTAAGAAA
>CAUYRT010033507.1:0-32119 GCA_963574885.1 Lepilemur ruficaudatus | reverse complement strand
GAGGGGAGGGGAGAGGGGAGGGGAGGGGAGGGGAGAGAAGAGAGACAGTATTCAGGGGTGTGAAGAATCCCACGGATAAAGAGGGCTGACTTTTCACATACATGATTGTGGGACTTGAATTTGCGTGGGTTTGAGTATATTGGGGGTTCCTGGAACCAATCCCGTATGTATACCAAGGGACAATTGTACTTTGTGCTCTGTCATTAACTAACTGTCTTGTAGCAGGTTTTCTAAAACATGAGTTAATGTACATGTACAGATTTCTTTATAAAGCCTTCTTGTGAGTTCTCCCTATTAATTTAAATTGTTATAATACAATATTGCTTACATTTAAAATTATAATAAATAGTGATTCCTCATATGAATGAGGAATCATTCATATGATGAAGCTAGGAAGCTCATACAGGCTTAAAAAACAAAACTATCAATTGAATATGATTTTAACTTAAAAATCAGTAAAACTTAAATCAATAGCATGGATTTAATGTGTAGGACAATATAGAGTTAGGTGTCAAATAGGTAAATTTGCCAAAATGTATATGTTATCCTACCATGGATCATTTGAAAAATTAATCATTCCACCTTTTTTCCCAATAAAACTACTAAATAACTTTTGTTTATATAGCATGTCTTAACATTACATAGTCTGAACTTATTGTAAGTTTTGTATATATTTTTTTCTTTGTCCTTTCTTATTATTATGAACAATTAAAGATGAACATTACGGTGCCAGTGTGATTGTAAATGCAAATGATAAATATTAGTGCTGACATCATATGGCAATGTACATTTATAGTCATTCTCTGAATGATTGGAAAATTTATTGACTATTCTGAATTTTAAAATGACACAATTTAATAATTACCCATGAATTATTAATGGTTCACAAAAATATGTTTCAATAATCCTTTTAGAACTTGTCTCTTAACTTCACTAAACTTCAGATTCTTCATAGGTGAGGGGAAGTGTAGACTGGGTGATTGATTAGGCTTTTATTTTTTTCCTTTTGCCATCCATAATCCACTGAGACCCAGTTAACATACTTCTATCAAGTAACTAATTTCAAGAAATATGTAGAGTCTAAGTTAAGTAGGTTTAACCCTATTTGAATGCTAATAAGTTAGCCTGTCATAGTTTTACGGCAATTGAAACTCTCTGTTGACAGAAAAGATCTGAAATTCTGAGAACAGAGACAAGGATTTTCATCACCCCTGGCACGAAGAACTCCATGACCTTCCTATTTGTATCATTTTTTTCTTTAACCCTAAATCCCACGCAGACAACATGAAGTGGTCCAGGTAGATACTATACATGCAGTGTCTTTGAATCATAATTGAGAAACTCTGAGTTTACAGGAGATAAGTATTTTATAATGGACTGCAAGCCAACTTGTTTTTTGCCTGAGAGAGTGAAATTATATTTTTATTCTAGACAACAAATAAAATATGCCCTTGCTTTATAAGTAGACACTATCTCTATCTTCCAATGCTTTTTTTCTATAAAAATATTTTCTGAGAAAATAGTTTAAACCTAAAGGCTGCCAAATGCACCAGACATTGCACTAGGCACTTGGGAGAGCAGACATGAATAATTCATAATCTTTATTCTCAAAGAGCTAACTGACTAGTGAAGAGGACTAATACTTAAATAATTGCACTACAATGAATAAGTGTTAGACAAAGAACTATGAGTTAAGAGATTTATCCTGATACAGAAAGTGAGGGAAGAATTTAGACAAGAAACTACATTAGGTTGCGGATTGATTAAAAAGCAGAAGTAAGCAGGAAGGAACAAGGGGTGAAGAAGACGCAATGGAATGAATTGGCTTTAATATATTCTAGATTCTGTCATTAACTGTCTGTATGGCTTGAAGCATTCTGACACAACAAACACAGGAATCTTAAAAACACTTTTTTCGTGAACTTCCTCTGCTACTTTAAATTATTGCATAGCAATGTAATTTACGAAGGAAAACATTGGATATAAAGGTCCAGACTGTAAGATTTAATTTCTAACTAATGACCATCCACCTTCAGAATCACACTGTGTAGTGGCCAACAAGTTTGTACAATAAAGGTGCCAAAACACAGTTGAATTTTGAATAACATCCTGAAAATTGGAAACGGTTTGTCTAATGCAACGGTTCTCATATTTGACTCAATATTTATTCATAAAAATTTAACACTTTGCCTTACTTAATTATTTTATCTTGACCATTTTAACTTGATTGATTTTGCAAAATAAATTGTACACTTCACTTTCCATATGAAATCAGTTTGCAATGTATTATAACTACTTTTAAATGTCTAGTGAATTCTACCATAGAAGTATGGCAATTTAATCAATAAAATACCTTTTGATGTTTTGGTATTGAAGGCACCAGATAAATGTAGGGTACAATTCTTGATGCTAATAGGTGTTATGATTCTGAGTGGGAAAAAGTATCATTTAAATTTCACTTTAAGCCTACTATAATTGAGATTAAGAATGATAGTTCAGAATTATAATTCATGGCTCATTACTGACTATAAATACAAAATTGAAGTCTAATTAGAAAGTAGCATCATCTTTCTTACAAATGATCCGTAAAATGAGTTGTGATTCTTTTTTCTTTCTTTGCAGTTCTGTTCTGTTACAATTTTATTTCCCTTATGAGATTTTGATTCCACATATGGAGCTGTTCTCTGAAAAGAAGTGTCAATCATAATCAGGTCTAAATTCTCAATGGTAACATATTTTATGTTAAGTTTGAGGTGGACAGAAAAAGAGGAATTTCATTTTTAATAGAACAGACACCTGTCAGTAAGTTACCTAACATAAACATCATAGGATTTTAAACCACAGAGAAATCCCTCTATACATTTTAGAAATTTAAAAATTTTAAAGGCAAAATGACTTTAAATAATTCTTTTAGTAATATCATATTTAAATTTAAATCACTTTAAAAGACACATTTACAATTGAGGGTGTGTGTGTGTGTTTGTGTGTACATTTCCAGTGCTAATGATTTTCCTGGATAACATTCTATTTCAACTATTTTGTTAAAGGTTTATGCAAATATAGAGATTGTATATGTTCCCCTTTTATCTTTAAGATAAAGTTCTGTGCTTTTAAAAATCTTTAATCATTTTCTCATCCATTTTTCAACTAAACCTATTAAATATACATAAATTAGTTTTATGGTAGAAAGGAGTTTTGACTATACAAGATGCAATATGATACTTTATAATTAATTTGGGTTTTAATTTAGCTTTATTATATAGAAAATGACACTTCATACCTGATATTCAATTCAGGAGCAGTCAGTAAAACAATTGCTAAATCTCATTCTTACAGCCTCTGAGCAAATGTATAAACTTGTGACAACACAAACAATTTAGTATAATATATGACACATAACTCATGATACACTTTAGCAATTATCAATGTTTCTTCCCTTTCTTGAAGAGGCAGAGATCATCTTTTTTTTTTTGTATCAGACACAAAGGAAAGCAAAGACTATATATGTACATAATTAAAGGAAAAGCTGTTGTCATCTGTAAGAAAATTATTAGACCATTTTTTAAACTGTTATTTTGAAATAATAGTAGATTCACAGAAGTTATAAAGATATTACAGAGGAGCCCCACGTACCCTTTAGCCTGTTTTCCCCAATGGTTCCATAATTATAACAGAATATCAAAACCAGAAAATTTATATTTATAAAACTATATTTATAGTTTTATGCCATTTTATCATATGTGTGGATTCATGTAACTATCACTATACTCAAGATATAAAACCATTCCACCACCATAAAAATCTGCTTCCTGCTAACTGATTATAGTCACAATTACTTCATTCCCTCTCACCATCTGTAGTTAGTAGAATAGAATTCATTTGCACTCAAAACCTCAGGATGTGACCTTAATTGGATATATGGTTTTTGCAAAGATATAATTAGTTAAGGATCTTGAGAACAAATCATCCTGGATTTAGGGTGGGACATAAATCCAATTACTGATATTCTTATAAGAAGAGGAAGGATACACAAAAACACATAGAAGAAGGCCATGCGAAGACAGAAGCAGAGATTGAAGTTATGCAGCAACAAGCCAGGGAATGCCAAGGGTTGTCAGCATCCACCAGAAGCTACAGGAAGCATGGAACAGATTCTCAGAGCCTCTAGAGGAACTCTGCCAACACCACAATTTCAAAACTCCAGCCTCCAGAACTGTGAGAGAATACATTTTTGTTGTTTTAAATCACCTGGTTTGTGGTATTTTGTTACAGCAGCCCTAGGAAACTAAACATACTATCCTTAAATCCTGAGTGCTGCTGCTATGTTCTCTATCTCTACAATTTTATCATTTAGACAATTTTTTAATAAATGGAATCAAACAGCATGTGACCTTTTGAAATGAGATTCTTCACTCAGAAGAATACCCTTGAGGTTCATCCAAGGTCTTTCATGTGTCAATAGTTCTTTCATTTTATTGCTGAGTAGTATAACATGGTCTAGATGGAGAGAGGAGGTTGTTTAATCATTCACCTATCAAGAGTCATTTTTATAGTTTCCAGGTTTCAGCTATTACAAATAGATTTGCTGTAAACATTCATTTGAGCACTTATTTCTCAGGGATGAAATGCCTGGTAGTGTGATTGCTGGGTCATATAAGTGTATACTTAGATTTTTGTTTTTATTTTTAACAAAACTTCCAAGCTATTTTTGAGTGTGTATATTACCATTTTACATTCCCACCAGCAATGCATTAGAGATCATTTTTCTGTATTCTTGCCAGCATTTGGTATCATCATTATTTTTTGTTTTAGTTTATCTAATAGATATGTGATCTCAGTCTGCTTTTTCCCAGTGGCTAGTGGGGTTAAGCATCCTTTCAAAAGCTTATTTTTCATCTATATAACTTCTCCAGTAAAACGCCTCTTCATGTTTTCTGCCTATTATTTAATTGAATCACAATTTTTCTATTAAGTTAACTAGCTAAAAGTCCTGAACATTGTAATATATATCATAAGATTCTGAAAAGTGGAAAGGAAAGGGTAGGCCAGTTAAGACATCAGGACCTAAGGACAGTTGTGCTTTCTCTGGGTTTTCTTTTTGAAAATGTATATCTGACTGGGTGTGTGGGTATTAGCGAAAATATCAATCCAGAAATGTCAATGGGTGAGGACAAAAAAAAAAAAATACCGAATTTCCCAAGAAAATATTCTCTCTCTGGTCAAAAGAGAAAGGAAAATAGCTAGGGAAATAGCCTAGTAGGGACCAATGTCCTTGGATCCTTAAAGGTTCACTGAAAAATTACTGACATGAGGCAGATTAATAGGAAAAAAAATACTGATTTATTTATCATGTATACATAAGGGCTTTCAGAATGAAGACCTGATGATACAGGGAGAATTGACCATTTTTATGCTTACATTTAACAAAATATGAACAGCTGTGTAGAAATATGATTGGAAGAAAAGTGTATGAGCTAATATTAATAGACTGAGTGGTGAACTCAGCAAGGCCTGTCTGTCCAGATTCTTTCTGGACTCTCTGAGTATGCATTCCTTCTTTCTGAGCGTAGGGTTGGACCTTCACTGGAATGAGGGGTTTTCTGACCTACAATCAAACAAAGTAAGTCAGATAATTTCCTTATGGACAGTTTTTACACAGAATAAATTTTAGGTGGAATGGCTGGCTTTCAGGAAAAAGGGCTCTGGCTTTTACGACCCAATTTAGGGATTCTAGTTTCTAGGGTAGCCTCAGGGAGTAATGGGACTGAGAGACAGGAGGACAAGAAAAGTTCAGAATAAAACTTTTGTTTCTGAGGTTGCTTCTGAAGTCTTCATTTTGGGGGACCGTTTTGTAAGCCCTAACACTAGCAACACAAAAATCATAGTTAATAACAGCTTTACTTCAGAAAAGCACTAAAGGAAAAACTGTTGACCCCACCACAAGTCCCTCAAAAATTCCAAGTTGAGAAGAAAGACTTACACAATCATCAGGCTACAATGACTTTTCAAATTTTGTCAGGTAGTGTCAGGATATGGAGAAGGACTTTCATCTCAGCTGGGCTGCAATGAAGCCCCACAGTAATGTCAGTGGCGAACATATGGGAAGCACAGTCTACTACTTCAACTCCCACCTGGCAGTAAGGAGGTGACCTTACTCTCCTAATAGGGGTCATTTCAGAGGTTACTCAGGAAGAATCATGATTTCACAATTTCTCAGCAGTTATGAAGTGACCTCCTCCTCTCAGACATGGTGATATCCACAAAGGTCTAGAGAGGAACCTGAGCCACTCTGTCCAGCAATCTGTGCAGTAATCTCCAGCCACCTGCCCACCTGTGGTGAGGAGTCCCTCCCTTCCACCATAGGAAGTAAGAGAGGGCAGTGCCAAATCCAGATTCTAATCACATCTGGCAGTAATGAGAAAGTGCCATCATCTTCCACAACCTGGAGTAGTGTCAGAGAAGTGCTGCTAAAATTCAGCATTTTAATAATATCCACAGTCACATAATACAATGTCCAAAATGTACAGGCTTCAACAGAAAGTCACTCATCATGTCAAGAACAAGGGAGATCTCAATTTCAATAAGAAAAGATAATCAGGAAAATACAAGAGGTGCTATATCACCATTGCTTCTTATAGCTGAATAGTACTCCATGGTATACATATAGGAACGACATTTATCCGGTGTCGGGCAGATGGGATGGGGAAGGAGGGGATGGGTATATACATAAATAATGAGTGCAATGTGGGGGATGGTCAGGCTTGAGGCTCTGACTGGAGGGGGAGGGGGACAAGGGCAAAGTATGTAATCTTAACATTTGTACCCCCATTATATGCTGAAATAAAAAAAAAAAAGATAATCAACAGTTGAAAAGGTGACACATAAGTGAGAATTGTCTCACAAAGATTTAAAATTAGCCATCATGAAAATGCTCCAACAAGCAATTAGAAATAAAGGAGGTATAAGTAACAATTTTAGACTTAAAGTTACAATGACCAAAATTTTAAAAGTCAATTAATGGATTTAGCAGCAGAATAAAAAATACAGATAAAAGAATTAGTGAAATTGAGTCAGAGCAGTAAAAATTTACCTACTGTGAACAGCAGAGAAAATAGATTGAACTAAAAAGATGAACAGAGACTCAGGATCATATCACATTTTTTAAAAAATATGATATTGGTGTTGTTGGAATTTCAAAAGGATAAGAGAAAGAGATTGGGCTTAAAAGTAGTATGATAAAGAATAATGGTTGGAAATTTCCCAAATATGGCAAAAGGCATAAAGCTACAGACACAAAAGTTGAGTGAAACCAGAACAAAATAACCCAGAATAAATACAAGTTAAAACACATCACAATCAGCTAGATACTTCCTAGAGGGAAAAAATAATTTGAATGACAGATTTGAATGAAAGAGTTTCTCATGAAAATCTGAGACCAGAAATAAGTGGCACATTTTCTAAGTGCTGAGAGAAAAAAAATGTCGAATGGGAAATTGACAGTCAAGAAAAAATATACAAACAAATACAATAAAAATTAAGACATTTTCAAGTAAAAGAAACCTAAGAGAATTTTATTTTATTTTATTTTATTCTCCAGCAGATCTATCCTAAATGTATGGATAAAGCAAGTTCTCCAAATAGAAAGGAAACAATAAAAGCAGGAATCATGGAATGATAGGAAGAAAGGATCATGAAACAAGCAAAATATAAGGAAATACAAGAGACATTCCTTCTCATTTTTAGTTTTCTAAATTATGTTTGATAGTTGAAGCAAAAATTACAAGTCTCTAATGTATATCTCAATGCATGCAAAGAAAATATTTAATATAGCTTGATTATAGATAAAGAAGGATAAAGAGACCTAAGAAAGGTAAGGTTTGTACATTTCACTTGAACTTTTAAAGTTTGAATCCAGTAGACTGTGATGTATTTTCTGTATATAATGTGACACCATTGATTATAAAATGATTATAATGCAAATGTTATTGTATTTTTTTAGGTTTAAATTAATGCTATTAATTTAACTATATATTACTTGTGATTTTTTTTGTATTCAAATATATTTAAGATCATTTTTATTGGCAAGCAATAATCTTCTAATACCCAATTAGAAAATAAATGCTAGACTAGACATCTCTACTTGTAATGAAAACAAAATAAGTCCAAAACCCTAGGCATAAACTCAAAAAATGTGTAAAACCTCTTTAGGAAAACTATCGCATACTTCTAAAAGACACAAAAGTACATTTAAACAAATGAAAAAAATGCTATTTTCTTACATATGAAGATTCAACATGTTAAAGATGATTATTTATAAATTTAACCTGATCTCAATAAGTATGTTATCAGGATTTTTGTTTTTGTTTTTTTAATTTCTTCCTGGAATTAGTTTAGTTCATCATTAAGTCAATAGGAAAAATTAATGGCAAGAATTGTCAAGAAATTCTTAAAGCAATGGGACAAGACTGGTTTTACCTCAAACTAAAAGAACATGGATAGATAGGATGAAGCAGAATAAAACACCTATAAAAAGGCCAAAGAGAAAAAATTGTCTGTCTGTCAACTTGGCCTGTTTTCTAATTCAGATATTCAAATGGTTCTTATTTCAATTCCTATAAATATTTTAAATTTCATAGATGATTATCTGTCAAAGATGTACCAGATTTAACACAGTATGTAATTTTTATTTTTCAACACTTTATTTTCTAAATTATGTGATTAATGCAAATAAACTATATAATACACAATTTCAAAGAATCATAATTAGACAAATACAATGTATAATCCAAAATAGAGCACACAAAATATGAAGCCTAAAGGAGTGTTCATCATGGATAGTAGCTTCAACTTGATATAATTGGCATGTTTCTGGATTGGATTCCATAGATAGAAAATATTTCTTTTCATTAAGAATTTAAAACAGCTCTGGTTGTATTGGACATTAGAACATGTAAGCATTAACTTGGAACTCTGTGAACCAAAGACTTCATGGAGTACGTAAGTTTTTAAAAGTTGTCCATGCATAAAAGCGTATGTGGTGTTTTACTTGCCAGAATCAATCTGATTCTAATCTACCTAGTAGTTTTTAAGCATCTAAAATATTGAAAAATAGTCAGTCTTCCAATTATAGATATTCTAACTTGTAAAACTGTTTACAAGTATTACTATTAGGGTTATTAAGTATGAAATGTCCAATTTCCATAAATACTAAGTTTGACGGTTGATATCTCTGACATTTCATTTTGACACGTTTTACTTTTGTTGTGAAGGCACATCCTCAGTCTTTCAAACAAATGTTTTTGCTTGTGATAATCTTTCACATTTTTTTAGTGCAATTTTTGTGAAACCATGGATAAGTCAAAAATTGGTCTTATTTTCAAACATGAGTTCTATCATGGAACCAACGGAGTGCAGACAGCTAGAAATATCAACGAAGGGTTTGGGAAGGATGTGGCTAATGAACACACCATCCATTGATGGTTTGAGAAGTTCCATCCTGGTGATTTTAATCTTGAAAATGAGCCACATGGACAACCTGAGATCAAGGTGGATAATGATGAGCTGAAAGCTATCGCAGAAACGAATCCATCTCAATCTACATGTGAATTAGCAGCAAGGTTTAATGTTACTATTTCAACAATATTGGACCATTTGAAACAAATCAGCAAGATAAAGAAGCTGGACAGATGGGTACCACGTGATTTAAATGGGCATCAGAAGAGAAATCATATGGAAGTTTGACTTTCTTTGCTGTCCATAACATAAAGGCAAATCATTTCTACACCATATTGTTATGTGTGATGAAAAATGGATTCTTTTTGACAAATGTAAGTGTTCAGCACAATGGTTGGATAAAGATGAAATGCCAAAATGTAGTCCAAAACTGAATATTCATCAAAAAAAGCTAATGGTGTCTGTTAGGTGGTCCATTGCTGGTATTATCCACTGGTTTTATGAAACCTGGTCAATTGATTAGAGGGGATGTCTATTGCCACCAATTAGATGAAATGATGCTACAATTACTCTACATAAGATAAAATAAAAAAGAGCATTTGGAAGTAATTTGAATTAGATTAATTCTTAGAGTCAGATTAAGTATGGTAGTTCAATAACTCTGACACATTTTTGTTACATGGAAACTGTCTACCTTTTGACATAGGGTTTAAAGCAGATTTGCTAATTATATTTGAATTTGGTGAAAATTCCAATCCATCATTGTTCTTGCACATGACAATTATTATACAGCATGTTAAATAAAATGTCAAATTCAAAACTCCAGAGAAAGTAATTCAGGCCCAGAATAAAGGAGAACCTTTGAAATATTAAAACTTGTCTATAGTAAAGCAGCATTAAATTCATAATGCTGAAACAATGTCTGAGAGATTTACATTAAAATATAAAGGTTTCATGTAATCTATATTTATAGTAAAGAAATATGGCCTTTTTCTTATCATCTAAATATTTACGGCCTTTTAGATTTAATAAACCGAAGTGGAAAGTTAGCCCTTATTCCATATACTTTTCCTTTTTCTTTTCCTGTGTAAAGGTGAGTTTTGACATTTTTATTTCGAAGATGAAGTTTAATTTCTCCATATGTCCTAAGCAACATTTAATGTATTTAGATTTTTGACTATGTAATTTTGGATGCCTGTCTCACTTTGTTCTTATATTTGACATTCTGCAGATTTAGTATATATTCACACTGTAAAGCCAAATCCTTCTGCTGCCATGAGATTGTAACAGCCAGTTTTGAAGGATGGAATAAGTTCAGATCCTCCAAATCAAGGACAGACACACAGATGCCTAAGCAGCTGGCAAAATGAGGGACTTTGCCTCCTGAGCCATTTGGCCCAGGCATCCATCCCAATCATAAAGAATTTCCTATTTCCCGTAGACTTCACAGAAAATTACAGAGTGGATATCAAAATACCTTGTGACAGATCTCCCTGGTTACAGTTGTTCCCAGTTATGAGGTTTATGCAAATAGACATATAATAAGAAATTTATCAGCTGCCTTAGGACAAATTACTGAAGAGATGGTTAAAAAAAAATAATTGCAGCCAACCGAAGTGTCTAAATTCCTTAGCTCAAATGGTTTTAACAAAATGTTTATATGTTACATAGCTGATTGCTACAATTCTATAACTAAGACCAAGATTACAATAGCTCAAAACTTATAGATGAATTAGTTTTATAATCTTGTTTTTGGCTTTTGGTTGTTGGCTATGTTGCTTAAAATGTTTTAAGGTTAATGAGTGCCTGCCCACCTCCATTCTCTTCTGGCCTAAAAATGTTTAATTGGCTGTAAGCCTTTTGGTTCTAAATCTCTTGGCCATAGCGGTCCCGCCGAGGGTCTGGATAGACCCAGTGTAGGTAGCCACGCCACCCTGGCAATGATGAGATAGAATAAATGTTTGGACATTGATGTTGCCTCTGGTGTATCTCAGCCTAAAGGGGGAATTGTGAACTAAAAATCATAAGGCCTCCACTGACTGAACAGACCACCTCTTGGCCAAGGGAACTCCAGAGAAACCTTAAAACTGAGTTCCCAGCCGTGACAGAATGGGAGGTGAAACAAGCTTCATCATACCCTCTCCCTTGCTAATATAGCCATCAGGTTTATTTCTCGAAGGGCTAACTAAGACCAGTCTCATGACGTATTCCTCCCTATTTGTGGTTTTGGCCCTACAACTAACCAGCACTCTTTCCTGATAAGAGACCACTAACCATGGCGTGGTTATAACTAGTCCACAGAGCCTATGCAGAGAGGATTTTCATGTCCTCTGCTTCACCTTTTGACACCAGAGGGTCACCATTTTCTGAACACGGACCCCATAAAGAGGCATAAAGCTTGATTGTGCATGTACATGTTTCTCCTTTCATAAATATTCATTACTCCTCCTATAGCTTGTTAAATATGTATATTTGGCTGCCCTGCTGAGTATAAATTCCTGTTTGCATTATCCCTGCCTTGAAGCATATGTTCCTAGCTTCTGGCTGGGGCTCTGTTTTCCAGCCTGTTGGAATGGCCACCCACAGGTTGCAGCTCTTTATAAGAAATAGAGCTCTCCTTTCCAAATTTATGAACCTCGTGATTTTCTTCAGTTAACAATGCTGCTGAAAATCAATTTGGGGATTCTTGACGTGTTTTAGATACTATTTTTATCATTAGAATCAGAGAATAGAATTCACTATATTAAGTAAAGACATAAGCTTTGTTTTCCATACTATATTTCTAGACATGGCCATTTCAATGGGGATTTGAAAGATGAATTAAGGACTTATAGCTGTTTATTGACCTGATTCTCTAATTAAGAAAGGTAAATGTCTGGCCATTGAAATTTTTCTTCCATTAATTTTAGCTGTTTGGTAAAAGAAAGTACTCACTTGCTAGGGATATGGTGATTGTTGCATTTTTAGAGCAACTCTGTATTGTTCAACAATGTCAAAAGCAACTCTCAGAATAAGTCTGGCCCCTTTGTCCTGGCTTTGTTGGTTTGTGGATGCCTCTCAGGTCGGACTGGTGAGTATTATTAGCCTCAATGCTCATGGCAATGGGAGCTCTCGGGCAGCTAGAGGCAAGGCTGTCACTTGCATTATAATTTTGAATATCTTTTGAATATACAGAAATTTTAAATGTTTTATAGTCACCATTATCAATCTCTGCTGCTTGCTTTCTTGCTTAGAGATGATTTCTCCATTTGAAGATAAGTGTAACAGGGCTATATTCTAATTATTTTATGATTCTTTTCTTTTTTAATAATTAAATACATGAAAAATGTATTTAGTATAAATCAAGAAGGGGAATTTTATCATTATAGAAAAGCAATAATTGCTGCTTCTTTTATAGAATAATGTACCCTTCCTTTAAAGGATATTCATATGAATCTGAGTGAAAGTTTTGTGTACTATTAATATTTTAGATTTGATAATTTTAAGGTATGAGCCACCTATGCCTATTTTGTTAAGAGTTTTTATCATAAAGGTGTGTTGGACTTTGCCATATGCTTTTTCTGCATCTATTGAGAGAATCATATGGTCTACTTATGTTAATATTTTTAGATTTTTTCTTTTATTGTTTAAAAATTTCAGAACAATTATAGTAACATTAATAAAGGATTTTTATAGTGGAATATAATGGAAATGACTTTTAGTTTTCAAAAATGAGTGATATATTAATTTTCATGTAATAATTACATTTTTATTTTTGATTTGTTGTGAGCTTTCATCTTCTTTTATTTTTTTAATTTTAGGAGTAGTTTTTGAAACATCTATAAAGACAAGATGAAATTTATAACAGATTGCTTTACATTGCCCCATGATTGCATTCTATTTAGTCATACTAATCTTTCAAAATTTCTGCTGAATTTGATATGATTTTTTTAAATAATGTGAAGTAATAAGGTAGACTAGTAATTTTCTTTTACATCCTTTCATTTTCCTTAGAGTTTGGTTCAAGATTATGCAACTATCATGGAAAAAACTGGAAAGTGTTCACATTTTTTCTATTCTGTAGCAGATAATTTGTGACAAGGAAATGTGGCACCTTAAAAGTTATAAAATAAATTAAAAACTCACTCCTTTGTCCATCTGGGCAAAGATTCTTTGATTGAACTATAAAGATTCAATAGTTTGAATTCCAAGGGGATTACAGTGATGTTTGAACTACTTTTCCTGGAATCGCTGTTTTAAACCGTTTCCACTTAGCTCAGACACATGGCAGTCCTCTAAAAGAAGAGAAATGGCAAAGCAGAACAGTGGTTAAGGGCATAGCCATTGGAACCAAAAACATTTAGATTTAAATTTCAACTTTGACTTGTGAATCTGATTTTGTCTTTTTAACCCCAGTCCCCTCTAATGTAAAATGAAATAAAAATAGTTTACTAATAGGTCATAGGGATAAAATTAGTTTTTTCCAGTGTAATTATTCATACAGAGTAGATAAATATCATTAGACATGAAATTTTATAGTGTATATATATGTACATATATATATATGGACACACACCACCTATATATGTAAACTAGTTCACATGCATTTTGAAGGCATATTTCTTATACAAAGATTTCTAGACAGTTTTCGTCCTTCTCATAGCCTAGTAAGCAATAACGGCCTTTCTCCACACTAAGATTCCAAACCTGTAAGACAAATGAAAAATACTGGCATAGGTTGCCACACTTTCAAGCCCCATGACTCATTTTCTCCAGAAAAATGAGATGAACATATACAGGCAATGCCAAGACCTTTAAGCAACGATACCCGTACCTGTATAGGAAGAGGTTGGATTTGTCTTGTTGGTTAGGGTAAGTCTTGATAGGCATTCCCACTCCTGCAGCTTCACTCTTTCAGAGGAAGAGCCTGCTAAGTAACATTACCTGTGAGGATGAAACAATCACTGTGATTACTTCTTTTCCCTGACCATTTTGTGCCAGACAGCATCCAATCTACAGAAATACCATGAGATGCTATTAATAGCTTCTGGGTAAGAAACTGAGATGACCTTCCTACACCGAAGGTCCAACTTTAGATGGGACTGTGGCTAGTACGTAGAGAATCTGGTTAAATCTCATGACAACTAAAACTGATTTTTCACTAAGAAATAATTAGGCTGGTGATTGGAAGGGCTGTGGTGATGAGAATATTGATAAGGGAGATATGGACACAACAATAGAATAATTATTTTTAAGATTAATAAAGCAAGCATACTACCAGCATGACATATTTATCTAGAAATATATGACTCTTTCAACCTTTCTTTCATACCAATATTAGGTTAAATAACTTCAATAATAACTTTGAATTGAACAGTGAAATAAATCTTAGTTCCATTTATATAGGGAAAATACAGATTCATTAACTTTGAACTAAAAACATTCTGCCTTGAGTTAATTATTTCTAGTTCTTTTATTTTGGAGGTAAGATGTGCCAAAATCTAACAGAGCAATTTATAATCTGGGAGAAATTTTGGTATTTTTAGAAGCTGTACTAATTCTTTCCGAGCATTAAGGTATCATTTAAGGCACTGGAGAGATAATTTCTTAAATAGAACTCTACTGGTCTGAGAAAATAAACACACAAATTCCTCAAGTATAAATTTATATTAAACAACATTTTACATGTCAGGAATTAGGGAACGGTTTAGAGAGAAGTCATATTTGTCATTTGCTACAATTCCTTCAAAAAAAAAATCACTCCAGCCCAGGCAACACAGTGAGACTCTGTCTCAAAAAAAAAAAAAAAAAAAAAATCAAGAATAGCATACCTCATCTAATATTTGAAGTAAGAATAAGTTATCCATTAGGTGGTTCTTAAAATCACAGAATTTTGCTACTGTCAACAAATATATTTTAAATGCTTGATCTATACATTTACAAAAGTCTCATATTCCATTTCTATCAACAAAATGGATACGGTCCTTTGAAATGAAATGTCTACAAAAAGACATTTTCTACTTTAAAAAGTAGTCATATGAATACCGTATAAAGTAATTTTAAAACAATGGTTCTGAAATTCTGTTACTTAGAGGTTTTATGCTGACTATGGGCCATCTAAATATTTGAGTGAAGAGACAATAATTAGATTCCACCTGTCTTGCCTTCAATATGGCATTAGGGGAAATTTAGCAATCTAATTATTAATAGAGTGGTGCTTATTAGAGTGCCTGGTGTTTAAAAGAATGCATGGGGAGAAATTACTGGGTGTGACAGTCTTGATTTTTAAAGACTTCCTTGACATTAATGCTAGTTCATGAGAAATTTAAGTTGTCCTATCTATGTAGAATATTCTTGGAGTCTGTAATACTAAATAAGAAGCAAAGTAAAATTTTATACTTCATTATTATCTAGCAGCCTTTTGTCACTTTAGTGGATAATTCTTAAAGACAGTGAAAATGTAAATAGCAATACTTTGTTCCAGAAGATATTTGAAGATAAACCAGGGGATCAATTAACTCAATCTCCTGTTATTAACTGCAAGGCCAGCAGTTTTCTGGGTACTAAAGGTAATTCAATTGGAGGCAAAGACATGACCAGGTACAGTAAAATTTACTGATAGGTCCTATACCAAAGCTATTAGTATTTGTGAAGTCCCAGAATGATATAACTATATCAAATAGAAAAGATTTTAGATAGCCTTTTAATCTACTTACCTCAGTATGGCTAAAGGGAAACAGTCAATGCTTAACAGGATTATGTCTCCAATTTTCCTTTCTGAATAAACAGGCTTATATAGCCATGACTTGCCACAATGATCTTGGCAAATCCAGTATAACAATCAGCCCTCACCTATATCTCAATCTCATCTCTGTCTCAGAGGAAGAACAAAATCAAAGTTCACTTGAATTTTGGTTTAGCTTGATAGAATAAACTACTAATATTTTGTCATTGTTTACTATGAGCAAGACACTGTTCTAGGTGTTAGGTATTCAATCCTTACAAAAATCCTGATGAATAGACTTATTATCAATATTTGATAGATGAGAAAACCAAGACATAATCAGGTTAAATGACTTTCTCAGTCCATCAGAGCTTACTTTGCCACTCCCTCTCCTTTTTCCTACCCCAACTTCCCTCTTTTCCAATCACAAATAACACATGTCAATTAGGGAGTCAGCGAACTATATTTTTGCACCTGTTAACCAACCTCACTTTATCACCCCTCCCCATTACCCTTCCTAGCCTTTGGTAACTGTCATTCTACTGTCTGTCTCCATGAGATAAATTGTTTTAGAATCAAAATATAAATATATAAAACAGTAAAAAAACAAAGTAAAATGAAATGTTTTTAATGTCTACAGTTTTTATTGTGTTAAAGGGGTTAAAAGAAGGGAGAAATTAGTATAGGCTACATTAGCAAGACAAGATTTTATGAATAACATTTGAGCTTGGCATCCCATGGCAATATGATTCATATAGGGGAAAATGAGGAATTTCCTTTGTATGTTAAAAGCACAGAGGTAGCAATTAGTTACTTGGAAAGATACCTGCAGTTACTATGTGCAAATGTTTGTGTTAGTTGATTCATGAATAGCTACAAAAAACCAAAAACAAACAAAATTTTCCTCTTGGTCTGTGTTCATAAGAAGCCTACACAGACTATGTGGGATTAGTGGCATGAAACCGAGAATTGTGAGAAATGATATTTTGGGTAGGCTTTTTAGGGGCTAGATTATAAAAAATTCTACTAGTTTAAAAGAAAAGATTGAATTTGATAGAGGTAGAAATAGTTCAAAATATAAATTCATAAAAATGTTATGTTTTTGAAAACAGATTTGTTATGAAAATAGTTTACTTTAGCTATAAAACTAACAAGAAAAAAATCTCTAGATGTCCTGGTATAAATAGGATCTCTTAATTGGTAGAGAATTTACCAGTTTATGCATGAGTGCGGTGAGTTTCTACTAAGATCAATGAGAAAATTGTACGTGAGGTAATTTTCCTAAGGTTAGTAAGAAAATTAATTTTTGTGAAAAAATGCTATATATAACATTAGATAATTAGAATTTTTAATATTCTATATTTTCTCTAACTATAATAACTAAAAATAGAATTTTATATAGTAAATGTAATTAACAGTTTCTTAAGTTAACATAGGCCTCAGTTACATTCCACAAGAGACAATGAAAGATCTTTTGTAATTTACAACAACAAAAATCACAAGAAAATGTCTTAACATTGTTGTTAAAAAATTTGACCGAATCTTTTTCAAGTACAGAGTTTGTGTCAGGTCTGGCCTCTTGGTGGACTGTTGTCCTGGTTCTTTGGCTCTTTGCTTGGAAGACTCACAAGCAGGCCAGTGTGATGGAGTGATCACGGACAGGAAGCAATTCCACACAAACAGCTTGTATTGCAGAAAATAAGTAAGGTATACAAAGCGAAAATATGTTCCAGAGAAAGTCAGTCTCCACGAGTGGAGAGACGTTAAGGACTACCAGGTGGTTTCCTTTTATTGGCCTGTAAGCCCTTGGGAGGGCTTACAGGAGGTGTAGGGTATTACCAGATGATTGCTGCATGATTGTCAGGTGTTCCGCATTTTCCTGCAGTCACTTCCCTGATGGGTCCCAGGCTTCTTTACCCCTAGGAACCACTTTCCTGGCTTGTATCTGCCACCTGGAGATTTAGTCCCTGCCTAGCAGTTTGTGCTTAATTTCACTTATGTAAGATCTTTAGCCTATTTGGCTAATCTTCTTTGCTCTTGTACCTTTGTGCTAATTGATACATAAATAAATGTTCAATCCTTTCTTATCTAAATATGTTAATGACTAGCTCAATATTTTTAATTATCAAAGAATTTATATTAAAATGTTTATGTTTGTAATCTTAAAATACATATGGAACCACAGAAAACCCTAAATAGCCAGGGCAATCACGAGCAAAGAGATCAAAGCTGAAGATATCACATTATCTGATTTCAAACTATGCTACAGGCTTTAGTAATTAAAATAGGATGATACTGGCATGAAACTGCATGACATTGGTCTAGGTAATGACTTTGTATTTGACCCCTAAAGCTCGGAGAAAAACTAAACTAGACAAATGGGATTACATCATACTAAAAAGCTTCTGCATAGTAAAAGGAACAATTAATAGTTATGCACAGACAACCTACAGATTGGGAGGAAATATTTGCCAGCCATACACCCAATAAGGGGTAAATATTCAAAATATATAAGAAACTCAAGCAACTCAATAGATAGAAAACAGAAAGCATAATTCAAAAATAGGCAAGGAACTAAGTAGACATTTCTAAAAGGAAGATATACAAATGGTCAACAGATATATATATATATATAAAAAACCTTCCCTACTCATCAGGGAAATGCAAATTAAAACCAAAATTAGGTATCATCTCACATGTCAGAATAGCGATTATCAAAAAAGAGGAACCATCACAAGTGTTGGCGAGGCTATGGAGAAAAGGAATCCCTTGTACACTGTTGATAAGAATGTAAATTAGTACAGCCATCATGGAAAACTCTATGGAGAGTCCTTAAAAACTTAAAAATAGAATTACCATGTGATACAGCAATCACACTTTTGGATATTTACCTAAAGGTTTCAAAATATATTTGTGAAAGGAGATGTCTACACCCCCATGTTTATTATAGCACTATTCACAATAGCCAAGTTATGGAATCAACCTAAGTGTTTATCAACAGATGAACAGGTAAAAAATGTGAGATACACACACACCCACACACACAATGGAAAACTATTCAGCCTTTAAAAAGGAAATTCTGTCATTTGCAACAATATAGATGGAATTGGGAAAAAAAATATGCTAAGCGAAATAAGCCAGGCACAGAAACACAAATACCACATGATCTCACTTAAAATATAGGATCTAAAACAATTGACCTCATAGAAAAACAGAGAGAGCCGAGGCTGAGAAGTGGTGGAGGAAATAAGGAGATGACAATCAAAGAGTACAAAATCTCAGTTAAACCAGAGTAATATGTGGGTTTTTTTTTTTGAGATCTACTGCGCAACATGGTGAATATAGTTAATAATGAGTACAGTACATTTCAAAATTGCCAAGAGTGTAATTCCAAATGTTCTCACAGCAAAAAGATTGAATATTCGAGATGACAGATATGTTTACTAGCTTAATTATTCTAAATTGTATTCATAAATCATAATGTCACTTTGTAGTATAATGATCATATACAGTTACAGATTGTCAATATACAATAAAAATTAAAATAATTGAATATAATTCGTTCATATAAATCTACTAAAGAGAAGCATGGATTTTGGGGAGGAAACTATAACAATTTCACTTAATTGGGGTTCAAAGTTAGTGTTCTCTGTCTTTACCTGTTAATGTTGATAGGCACTAAAATTTTACATATCTCATCTTTTAAAATGTCTTTTCACACAGATAAGTACAGTCAAATAATGATATCAAGCCATGAGCATAAAATTTTAATTGAGTACATTCATCATCTGCAAGGCATTTGCAGAATTCTATTAGAGGACTGACCAAATCCAGCCCATGGTCTATTTTGTGTAGCCCCAATTTAAGAAATTATATTCTTTTTTAAATCTTTAAAGACTTGTTTTAAAGAAAACCCACAAAATAATATTATATTTGACACAGACAATATGTTATCTGCAAAGCTTTATGGCATTTATTATCTGGTCCTTAATAGAAAATGTTTCTTGACCTCTGTATTTGAGTCTTCTCTATATATTTGTCTTTTGACATGTCGCTACATTACACGTTAATCTCTTCCAATTGAAGGTTAAGTGGAAGCACTTCAATTGCAAGGCTACATGGATTTTGAAATATAGACATTTCCTTTGCACTTGCATCCTAAATGGCCTGCTGGAAATATAGTTTGAGCTTGAAAAACCCATCTACTTCAAATTTGTGTGGGAATGAGGATCTCACTTCTTTTGTATTTTGACAACATAGAAAGTGTATAAAACAAATTGAGATTACTTTTGATTCAAACAATACTGTCTTTCAAATGACTTTACAGCCGTATCAGTTTTGCATATAGGTTCTCTTTTGCCTTCTAAATTTAGATTGAATTTTTAGCAAATATTTTTGAGTCTGCAGTGGAAACTAATACATCAAGCCATCACAATAATGTTGGTTGAGGGCAGCTTTTCTCACTCAAAAAAGAAAAATAGATCTCAGTCTCGAACTCAAAATAGTACCATAATACTTTACCATTGCTAATCTATTGGACTACTAATCTTCAGTCACTTCAAATCCAGCATTAACTACTTGAATAAACAATAAGACAGCAGAAAGGTTATCTCTTGATTCATTAGGACCCAAGAAAGCCATTCAAAATCATTTGTTTTATCTTTGAATTGACAATTGACAATTTTTCCCAATGACCTTAACTCTTTCAGTATGATTTTATTGAAAAGCTTATGATCTTAAACAAGTGTACTTGCCAAGGACACATTTTTTTCAGCAGCTACAATCAAGCATGGTTTGACACAACCCAACATTCACTGATCCTAAAAACTCCCAGCAAACTAGGAATAGGAGAAAAGTTATTAATATAGAACCTAAGCTAACAGCATACTTCATGGTAAAAATTCAAATACTTCCTTGAGAAGATCAGAAGAAAACAGCATTGTTTGTTCTCAGTATGTCTATTTGACATTGTATTGAAGATTCTAGTTAACGTACTTGGTAAGAAAAACAAATAAAAGGCTTCCAATAGAGAGGGAGAAGTAAATCAATCTTTATTTGTAGATGATGTGATCATCTGTGAGGAAATTAAATGGAGCCTATAAAAAAAGTGCAAGCACTATCAATGAATTCCACAAATTACAGAATACAAGATCAATTTATACAATTGAATTTCATATCTATACACTACCAACAAATATCAGAAATTGAAATTTTAAAATATTGCTATTATAACTTCAAAAATACAAAATACTTAAGGATAAATATGACAAACAATGTGAAAGACTGATACACTATAAACTGAAACATCAATGAGAGAAAATAATGAAGACTTAAAAAATTAAGAACTATAGGAGGCTCATGGGGCAGAAAAGTTAATATCTTTTTTTTTTTTTTTTTTTTTTGAGACAGAGTCTCACTCCGTTGCCCGGGCTAGAGTGCCGTGGCATCAGCCTAGCTCACAGCAACCTCAAACTCCTGGGCTCAAGCGATCCTTCTGCCTCAGCCTCCCGAGTAGCTGGGACTACAGGCATGCGCCACCATGCCCGGCTAATTTTTTCTATGTAGTTTAGTTGGCCAATTAATTTCTTTCTATTTTTAGTAGAGACGGGGTCTCACTCTTGCTCAGGCTGGTTTCAAACTCCTGACCTTGAGTGATCCACCCCCCTCGGCCTCCCAGAGTGCTAGGATTACAGGTGTGAGCCACTGTGCCCCGCCTAGGTATTTATTTAAATCTTTGCAGTCTGGACTTGTTTTATCCTGTCTTTCTTGAGAAGGCTTTCCAGGCATTCAAAGGGGATTGAGTGTTGTGATGCACATCTTTGGTCACTGCAGCTGTATCAGCACCGGGGGCTCCCCAAACCTAGTAATGCTGTGACTCTTGCAGACTCCTGGTGGTGCTGCCTTGGTGGACTTGGGTAAGACACAGGAGAATTCCCTGGATTACCAGGCAAAGTCTCTCAATCTCTTCCTTCTCTTTCTGTGCTGAGCTGCTGGAATTGGGGGAAGAGTGACATGGGCACTCTCTTGTGACCACTGTAGCTTGGACTGTACCAGGTCACTAAGCCAGCTCAGTCTCACCCAAAGTCTTTGGTGACTGTTGCCTGGCTATCTCTGATGTTTATTCAAAGTCCAAGGCTATTTAGGCAGCAGGTGGTGAATCCTTGCAGGACTGGATCCTTCAGGGCAGCATGTTTCCTTCTGGCCCAGGATGGGTCCAGAAATGCCTTCCAGGAACTAAGGACTAGACTCAGGGGCTTCAGGAGTCTGCCTGGTACTTTATTTTTTGTGGCAGAGCTGGTACCCAAGTTGCAAAACAAACTCCTTTTAACTTTTCCCTTTTCTTTCCCCAAGTAGAAAAAGATTCCCTGAGCTGCACTGCCTGTAGTTGGGGCTGTGACAGGGGGGTCGGGGGGATGACACAGGCACTGGCTTGACCATGGCTGCTAGTGTCTCACGGGTCATGTGCATTCCAAGCTGAGCTGAGCCAGCACAGCTGCAGGAATTGCCCAAGGAATGTAGCCTTTGCATCCTAACTGCCTTATAAATTTATTCCAGGCCCCAGGCTGCTTTTTGTCAGCCAGTGGTGGGGCTGGAGCTAACCGAATTCAGATTTCAAGGTAGAGGATTTCCCTCTGGCCAGGCTGGTCTAAATGCTGCCCCCATGGGCACCAGCAGAATCCTGCCCTATGCTGTTCCCCTGTGACTGCACATCCTTGAATTCCAGTGCAAAGTCCCACAGTCACTCCACTCTTCCTTCCCTGGGCAAACAGGTTCTCTCTGCCCTTGACATGTTGGCACGGCACTGCCACAGGATGGGGGTGTGTGGCACAGACAATGCAAGATTGTCTTTCTGCTCTCTTTAGTGCATCTGTCCTTGATGTAATGTTAAAGCCAGGTACTGTGATTGCTAACCTGATTTTTTGTTCTTCTAAAGGTGCTTCCTTGGGTGAATAGTCATTGAATTGCGGAAGGATGATCACTGGAGGTTTCCATTCAGCCATCTTGCTCCACCCTCCTATTTAACATTCTTGAGTGCGTGTCTGCTAGTGATGAATTCTCTCAGGTTTTGTGTCTTTGAAATACCTCTCTGTTTTCTTAAAAATATTTTTACTGGGCACAGTTTCTAGATTGATTTTTTTTTCTCCTATTACTTTGAAGATGTTAATCCACTATCTTCTGGCATGCATTATTTTCCCTGAGAAATCTGCTATCATTCTTATATTTGTTCTTCTGTTCATAATGTGTCTCTTTTCTCCTGGCTACTTTTAAGATTTTATCTTTGCCACTGGTTTTATGATGTGTCTTGGTACAGTTTTCGTCATGTTCTTGGGTTTGGAGTTTGTTGACATTCTTTCATCTGTAGATTTGTGACTTTCACCAATTTGGGAAAATTTCAACCCTTTTTTCTTCTTCAAATTTTTTTCTTTTTCCTTTTTTTAGAAAGAGATCCAATTACACATTTTTATGCTACTTGAATTTGTCCCTCAATTTATTCTTTTCAGAGTTAATTTTTTTCAATCATCTTTTTACTCTCAGTGCTTCACTTTGGATAGTTTCCATTTCTATATTTTTAGGCACAATATTTTTTGTTCTGAAATGTTTGGTATGCTCTTTGATTCCATTCAGTGTTATTTTCCATTTTTCAAAATAATTTAGCCAGTGTCTGAAAATGTATTCAATTCACATGAAAATATGTAGCAACCGCAAATAAGTAGCATTAATTTTCGTACATGCACGTACACATAGAAACTGATAACACTGCCTGTTAAAACCAAATTCCCAATGCTTCATCGATTAGGCAATAGGTATTTTCACTTTGGTTAAATAATAAGATTCTTCACACTATTTTAAAACATTAGCAAGACTACTGAAGTAGATGTAGAAAACAAAACCATGAATGAACACATATCTAGAGAAAAGTGGCTATTCTTAAAATGCATCTAAAATGTAGTTAAACTGAAAGAAAATTATCTCTTATTTTAAGAACAGTAATAGTTTTAAAAAATAAAAATGAATTTTTTAAATATGCTTTCATGATCATACTTGAAACAGCAAATGTTCACTGACATAGAATGTATGGACAATGTCACATTGACAAATAAAATAAAGGGCTTTTCTTGCACCTGCACATAAACTGATTGAAACTGCAGTGCTTTCGAGAACATTGTCTCAGTTGAAAAAAAGCCATTTCCACACAGCCCCTCCATATCAAGTTTGAGCGATATTTACAAAATGGGTCATCTGTAATAAGTAATTTACTGGTTCCAGTTGCTTCTTTGCATGCTTGCTCATTTTCATTGGATGAAAACCATTGCAAATTTAATCGAATTGGGCACTATGTATTTTGTATTCCTATAAATATCATTGTGATTTGTTCTGAGATGAAGCTAAATAACTTGAATGTAAGTTGATCCTTTCAAGGCTGAGTTTTGAGCTTTGTTAGCACAACTTTGTTGTGTGTGGGTGTGTGGGGAACATGCGTTTGTTGGGGGCATCACAGTTAACTAATGGGGAGGTTTGAGAAGCTTCTGCACAACTGCACTTGCATGAGTTTAAAAACACAAGCTTGGGACTCAGTGAGTGAAGGAATTGGTAATGAATTGCTACTGCCCACCCTTTATCATGTACTAAGTATAATCTCAGGAAAATTTCATAAACTTTTTGTGTGAGTTTCCTAGTCTATATAGCAGGGGTAGTAATTTCTACTTCTCAGGGTTGTCATAGAAAGAACAGATGAAATAATATAAAGTTTCTTATAGTCTGTCTGGATCCTGAGACATGTCAAATAAATTATAGTATTATTTTATTCAATATTATTATTATTATTAGAGACAGGGTCTTGCTCTGTCTCCTGGGTAGAGTGCAGTGGTGTCATCATAGCTCACTACAACCTCAAGCTCCTGGGCTCAAGTGATCCTCTTGCCTCAGCCTCACAAGTCGCTGGGACTACAGGCATGCACCTCCACACCCAGCTAATATTTCTATTTTTTGTAGAGACAGGGTCTCGCTCTTGCTCAGGCTGGTCTTGAACTCCTGGCTTCAAGCAATTGTCCCACCTTGGCCTCCCAAAGTGCTAGGATTACAGGTGTGAGCCATTGCACCGGCCTCAAAATTCTTAAAAACCGCGTTTAAACTTCATCAGATTTATTCCAATTTTTGCTTAAGTACTAATGGCCAGGGCTATTGTCTTTTTTTGTAATGGTAGTACCAGGTCAAATTTATCTCTTTACAAGAATGTTCTTGTGTTTCATGGCTATTGAGAAAGTCAACCATTTTTAATCTTGGGTTCTATTAAGTGTCTCAACCTGGCACTTTAATAAACCCAGTGTTTACCTAAATATGTTCTCTAAAACACAGTCCTACAAGATACCCCTTAGAAAAAAATGTTTTCATGGTCAGTGCGTATGGGTAATGTTATATACAGTGTCTTTCTTTATCCTGTTCTTCTGGAGGTACACAGAACAAGTGAATATTTAATATATTAAAGATGGAACTTTGTTTAGCCCAAAAGTTTTAAAACCACTTTGAATGTAGAACTAATTTCTCCCCATGACACATTTAGTACCATTCCAAGAAAGTACAGTTTCATAGATCACAATTTGGGAAATGGCTCATTAAGCAAAGTCCGTATTTTCATCATGCTTGACGGCAGCGTGAGTGTGAAAAAGCAGTGGTGTGTCATTGGACCATGGCCACCACAAGTCGAGGCTTTCGGCTCCGTGGGAGGCTCTGTCACTCTTGACTTACACTTGCTCTGATATCTCGCTTTTTTAGGTGACTGATACATGAAATGATTTCACATTACCCTGCATTAATGAAGATTTGTTCTGACATTCCACTGGGAGTCAATCAGAAATCCAATTTGAGGTTAAGCCAATAAACTCTCGGTTGCCCTTCTCCTCCTTATTTATTCATGGTATTAATAAGATCCAAAGGACTTTATTGTTTTTTCCCCTTAAATCCTGCCATTATAAAGTTATGTATCTTATGTATAAGATCCCACTCTGTTTTAGGTATATTCCATTATATATAATACATAATCCAATGATAATGCCCAATTTAACAGACAAAAACCACAAAGGCTAAGAGAGTTTCACAAGCTTGTTTATGGTCAAATAGCAAATGGAGCAGGAATTCCAATGTGCGTATTTCTGATTCAACCGCAGTGCTGCGCACAGTGGAGCACACTGCACTCTAAGTCATGCTTCTCCAGAACGCCTTACCTGCCCACCCTTTCAGTTAACGACAAACGTGCTCTGCCACAAGCCACCCCCAAACCAAGCGGTTCAAAACAAACACGTTTCCTCGTGTGGACTGGCTGATCCGGGCTGGGCTCTGCTCTGTGAACCTGTCATCCTCTTTCGGAGACCAGCAGCTCTCTGGGGCAAGCGCTTCCCATGGTGCTGGCAGAGGCCTTTGATCATTTCACACTCACTACCGTTTCGCTGGCTGGAACAAGAATACTGCCAAGCCTAAGCTAAGAGACAGAGAATTATACTCTTACTTCTGTAGTAGAAAGAATTGCAAAGTCACATGCCGTGTAATGCGAAATATCACAGTTTGGGGGGTTAGGTTGTGGACATTTCTGGGGTCAGTACTCTGCCACGGTATTTTCCTTTCCCTCCCTTCCTTCCTCCCTCCCGTCCTTCTTTCCTTCCTTTCTTCCTCCCTCCCTCTCTCTTTTTTCTTTCTCTCTCTTTTTTACTTGAAATCTAATAGTTTTTCAGTGGTATATCATTTTGGTTTAATTTGTGTTTACCTAGTGATTAATTATGTTGACTGTCTTTGAGTGTGCTACTTGCGATCTGTATATTTTCTTTGGTAAAGTGTCTATTCAAAATGTTTGTCTATTATATGTTGTTTATACTTTTATTGTTATTGAGTTTTAAAAATTCTTTATATGGTATACAAATGTTTATTAGACATGTAAACTGAAAATATTTTTTTAAGTATGTGGCTTATTATTTTCATTCTTTTAAGAGTATCTTTCAAAGATCAGAAGATTTCAATTTTGATAAAATACAGTTTATAATTTTCTACTCAATCATGTTTTTGGTACAGTGTCCAACAAGACTTTGCCAACTCAAGGTTAGGAGGATTGTCTCCTATGTTTCATTTCAGAAGTTTCAGAGTGTTAGATTTTATATGTAGGTTTACAACCGTTTTGAGATAATTTTTGATGAGGTATAAAGTATGGTTCATTTCTTTCTTTTCAGTTACTTTCTTACAGACATCCAATTGTCCCCGCATGATTTGTTCAAAGCATTGTTTTCTTTTTCAATCGATTGTGTTTCCAGTTTTGTCAAAAATCAATTCACAATGGATGTGTGAGTTTATTTCTGAGAACTCTGTTCTGTTCTATCTTTTCTCCAATCTTTCTCACTGTAGCTTATGCTACCAGGTAGTATGAGCACACAAACTTCGTTCCTTTTCTGAATAGCTTCTGACTAGTTTAGTTTCTGTTCTTTTCCATATAAATTCTAGATCCACCTTGTCAACCATATTTGGAATCATACATACAATATTGGCATATTGACAATGTTTCTTGGAACCTTGGTCAACTCACTTATTAGTTACAGTAGATTTTTACATAGATAATTATGTTGAATAATTGTCTATGTAGGAATAGTTTTATTAGAAACAAATTTACTTCTTCTTTTGTGAATCTGTACTCTTTTCATTTGTTTTTTTTTGCTTTATTTTACTGACCAAGACCCTTGGTTAGAAAAAAAAAATGGGGAATGAATTGGTGAGAACACATATCCTTGGGTGTTATCATTTTTAGAGAAAAGCATTCAATCTTTCTGAATTGTGTATAACACTATGCATAGGTTATTTTATAGATACCCTTTAGCAAGCTGAGGAGGTTCTCTTTTATTCCCAATATGGTGAAAGTGTTTTTTTTTTTTTAAATCACAAATGGATGTTGAATGTTTTTCTATATTTATTAAGACCTGTTTCTTTTGTCTGTTAACAGGATGGATTATATTGATTGAATTTTTTACCTTGAACTAGACTTACATCCCTAAAATAAATCACACTTGGTAATGATTTATTATCCTTTTATGAATTGTTAGAATTGGTTTGTTAATATGTTGTTGAGGATTTTTGCATCTATGTTTATGTGGAATACTATTGTTTAATTTTCTAATAATGTTATCATCTCATTTGGTATCATGGTACTACCAAATTATCTCATAATGTAATACCAAGGGAACTAATAAAATGGGTTTAGAAGTGGTTCTCACTCTCTATATTTTGAAAATATTTGCATAGAATTGGTATTTTTTTATTTCCAAAAGGTTTGGTAGAATTCAACAGTGAAACTAACAGGTTATGGAGAGTTCTCTTTTTAAGTGAATGTGTTTACCACAAATTCAATTCCTTAATAAATATTTTACTATCCAAGACATCTGTGTCTTCCTTAGTGAGTTTAGCATTTCAAAACACTTTCCCAGTTCATCTGACATATCACATTTATGAGCGTAGAGTTTATAGTGTTTCTTTATCCTTTTTAATGTCTGTAGAATTTGTAGTGATAAGCTTCTTTCACTCCTGACACTTGAAATTTGTGTTTTCTTTCTTTATGTTTGGTCAGTCTGGCTAGAGGCTTACCAATTTTATTAATTTCTTTGAAAGATCCAGCCCTTTGTTTTATTAATTATCTCTATTTTGGGGAAGGGGGGAGTTCTGAATTTCATTGATTTCTGCTAGTATTACTTACTTTCTTCTGCTTATTTTGGATTTAATTAGATTTCTTTTTAGCTTCTAAGTCACCCTAATTATTGATTTGAGACCTTTCCTCTTTTATAATATAAGGACTCAATGCTATAAATGTTCCTCTAACCACCGTGTGAGTAGCATTCCATATAGCACAAATTTTGATATGTTGTTTTCATTTTCATTCATTTCAAACTATTTTCTGATTTTCCTTTTAATTTTTTCTTTGATCCATTGGCTAGAAATGTGTTATTTAATTTCTAAATATTTTATTTTCCAAATACCTTAATGTCTTCTTAATTTTGTTATCTGTGAACATACTTTGTACAATTTGAATCCTTCAAACTTGTTAAGATTTGCTTTTTTGGCCAAGATTATTGTGTAACATGATGGATGAATGTTTCATGTGCACTTGAAAGCAATGTGGTTTTCTGTTCTTTGGGAGATAGTGTGTTCTATAAATATAAATTAGTTTCAGTTGATTAATAGTGCTGTTCAGGTCACCTATAATCTTACTAATTTTATGTTTTCTTGTTTTACCAACTTCTGAGAGATACCAGACTTTCCACTCATATTATGCAAAAAATCTCTCTTTTTAGGTGCATAGGGATTTAGGATTTTTGTGCTTCTTCAAAAATTGACCTATCATTATATAGTGTTCTTCTTTATCTCTGTTAATATTTCTTTTTAAAGTGTGCTTTAAACATTTTAATAATATAGCTCCTCCAGCTTTCTTCTGGTTACTGTTTACGTGGTATGTATTTTCCTATACTTATATTTTTAAAATATTTTTATGTTTACATTTAAAGTGTATTTATTGCAGATAAGTGATCTTTTCCTAATTCATTCTACCAATCTCTTTTTTTAATTATGTGGCTAGGCCATCTTCATTTAATATAATTATTGATACATTTGGATGAAAATCTTCTATCTTGTTATATCTTAACATTTTTTCTAAATACGTTTTTCTAGTTTTTCTATTATATTTGTTTTCTTTTTCTCCTTTTTCTACCTTTATTTAGATTAAGTGTTTATTTTTATGTTTCCATTTTATCTCCATTTTTGCTCAGTATTCCTAGTTCTTTTACAAATTGTTTTAGAAATTTTCCTAGAATTTAATAATTAAATGACCAATGTATACCTTCAGAAAATATTATACCATCTTCCTTGCTGGTAATATTGAGAGTAACAATATGCTCTTAATTTTTAAATCTCATCCGTTGTGCTATTTCATCATATATTTCTACTTTTACGGATGTATAATAATATAATACCTTGCTACTATTTCAGCTTTAGACTGTTACTTTTTAGAGTGGTTAAAATAAGAAAGAAAGAAATTTTATATTTATCTTCATTTATTTTATTTGTAACGTTGTACATCACTTTGTGTAGATCTAAATTCTCTGTGATATAATTGTTGACTGAAGAACTTCCTTGCATATTTCCTATAGTGCATGGTCTATGAACAATGAATTCTTTAATTTTTGTTTTACTGTGAAAATACTTACTTTCGGTTTGCTTTAAAAGATACATTTGCTGGATATAGAATTTTAAATTAACATTCCCCCTCCCCCCTTCAATGCTTTGAAAACATTACTCCTTTTCCTCTGTCTTTCCTAGTTCCTTCAGCTAAGTCTTCTCTAATTCTTTTCCTTGCTTCTCTGCAGGTAATACTCTTATTTTCTGTGACTGATCTCCAGATTTTATCTGTATTGAAGTTTTGGCAGTTTGAAAATGATATGCCTGCGTGTTTTCTGGGTTTGTTTGTTTTTGTTCTGTTCTTCATTTGCTTGTTGTTACGTGAGGTTTTTGGATTGATGGTTTGATCATAATTTTGGAAAATTTTTGCTGATTATTTCCTCAAGTATTTTTTCTCTGCTGTCTTCTTCTTCCTGGACTCCAACTACACGTCCATTACACTGTTTGATATTGTTCCATCACTTTTGGACACTTTGTCATTTTATTTTTCCTCTATTATTTCTTTGTGTTTCTATTTGTGTAATTTCTGTGGACTGAGATCTCCATTTTACTGATTATTTCCTCCCCTGCTCCAAGTGTACTGATGACGCTGTAAAATGCATCCTTCCTCTCTGTTAGAGTGTTTTGTTCTTCTAGCATTTCCTTTTGGTTCATTCTTAGAGATTCTACCTCTCTGCTTACATCACCCATCTGTTCTTTGTTGTAGAATGCTTTTTCCTCACAGCCCTTACCAAATTAACTTTCGTTATTTGAATTCCCTTTGTTATATTTCTGACATTGGTGTCATATCTGGGTGCGTTGGCTGCTTAATCTCCTGATGCTGTATTTTTGCCCCTTTATTGTCATTATGTCTCCCAGGTTTTTGCTGAAAGTTGGATATCTTGTGTAGACCAGTACACAACGAGATAAGTCAGTTTTATACCTGAAAATTGTCACATCTCTCCTTATGCTGGACACCTTTAGTGTGAGGGGTTAAGCCTGTCTATTCATGGGCTGATCTGGAGTGGTCTGTTGTTGCTATGGTTACTTTCATCACACCACAGCCTAGAAACTCCTTTAGCATTTTCTTGTGTGCGGGCAGCTCTGGTTTGCCAGATGTTTTTTCCCTAAGTGCGCTCCTCTCAGTTTTAGGTACTTCTTTTGAGCTGTGTCTCAGAAACTCTGTCCATTCTCTTGACTTCGTTTCAGCAGTAGACCAGTGTCACTTGTTATTTCTTTTTGTTAGCTTCGTGCGGAGGCATGGTGGGAATCCCTCTGACTGCTCTGCTTGTCTGGGTGCTAGAAACGCACTGAATCCCTGGTTCTTGGGGTCCATGCCTTCTCAGTGGTGCCTTCACACGCCCAGCTTCATGTCTCCGCCCAGCGCTTGTTTCTGCACCTCTTTTACGGGTAGATTTGTTTCTCACTCCCTTCTCCAATTTGCAATAGGTTTTCCTTAGTTTTCCAAGGTCAAGAATTTTGTTTTGTTTTGTTTTTGCCCTCCTAGTGTAGTTTAATCTTTGTGGTGTAAGAGGGATAGGAGATGCAGGCAGGTCTTCATGCCTTTCCCCACAGCTACTTCTGTCCTCCTACCCAGAGACTGTGCTAAGAGAGTTTTTGCAGCAATCTCTCTCTCTTTCTTTCTTTTCTTTCTTTCTTTCTTTCTTTCTTTCTTTCTTTCTTTCTTTCTTTCTTTCTTTCTTTCTTTTCTTTCTTTCTTTCTTTCTTTCTTTCTTTCTTTCTTTCTTTCTTTCTTTCTTTTCTTTCCTTCTTTCTTTCTCTTTC
>CAUYRT010033506.1:0-41791 GCA_963574885.1 Lepilemur ruficaudatus | reverse complement strand
TTCTAAAGTTCTTAATTGAGGATTTTAATTGAGGATTTTCAGGCCTGTGATGCTCTCCTGTTTCTCTCAAAGGACCAGAGATGTGTTTTGGTCTGGGGAGGTTCGGATATGATCAGATTAAGTTTCCCTTCACTAAAAATTAAGCAAACTCCTTGGATCAGCACCACTAAAAAAAAAGAAAAAGAATCTCTGGGGCAGCAGACTGATGTTGTTCATCATCTTAAAGTACATAAGAAACTACACTCACATCAGAAAATGTCCCAATTGTGAAGATCAATACAAAATGTGCCTTATACTGGCCGGGCTCAGTGGCTCAAGCCTGTGATCCTAGTACTCTGGGAGGCCGAAGCAGGGGGATTGCTTGAGCTCAGGAGTTTGAGACCAGCCTGAGTAAGAGTGAGACCCCTGTCTCTACTAAAAATAGAAAGAAATTAGCTGGGCATGGTGGCACACACCTATAGTCTCAGCTGCTCAGGAGGCTGAGGCAGGAGGATCACTTGAGCCCAGGAGGTTGAGGTTGCTGTGAGCTAGGCTGATGCCACGGCACTCTAGCCTGGACAACAGAATAAGACTCTGTCTCAAAAAAAAAAAAGTGCCTTATCCTGAGCAGTGGGTGGTTTGAACATTTCTGTGATTAGTGCAATCTATCTTCAGAGCTAAGGAAGCCAGAAGATCATGAAAGCAGGACCTTTAACTGCCTGAGGGGAGTTAACAGCCGAGTGCAGGAGAAACCCTGCGTCAGTTGACGGGGATGCTCAGGTGCCTCTTTCTGCCAAGAGTTGAGCCTTTTCTGGTATGAGGCTACACTGATGACAAGTGTTCAGCGTACAATACCTCATTCGGTCCTAACCATCAGGAGTACTCTTATCTCCACTTAATCGATACAAAACTAAGGTCCGAAGAAGTAATTTCCTCAGGGTCACACAGTTCGTCTAACATCAAATCCTCACTTTATTTTCCAACATCTAATCCTGGGTTTCTATTTCCTAATTTGTAAAATACAACACTTCAGAGATTGTTTTAAAGCAGACTGTCCTACCAGAAAATTCTAGAAATGTTAACATTTTTTAATTGTAAAATGAGTATTTTAAAATAGATGCTGTTACATACAGTAACAAAAGCACAAGTTTTTCAGGAGAGATCAACCGTGTCCAGGTAATTCTGGAATTTTTTGAAGAACAATTCCAGGGGGTGAATGAACCCCATAAATGGGAAAGAGATTGTAAAATTTGCTCTATGGCCCTAATGGGATCTGGTATCTGTTTATTTTTACCATTAAGTCCTATGAATGCTAAAGATGATCACAGCTGGCGGTATGTAAATGATCCTCATTTGCAGCTTCTTGAGGTTAAAAGTTGTGTGTGTTTGGCTGGTAGAACTATGTTGCCACTTAATTACAACATAAAGGCTCTCAAATTATAGAAACCAATATAAGCATCTCAACTTAAAGATTCATTTGCAGAACCCTCAGTAACGACGTTGAGTAATGACCTTGTGGGGTGAGCTGAAGAGGTGTAGCTTCTGTGCATACTTTGTCTTCTGCCTTGAGACAGAAGTGGAGTGTTTCACAGGGTTCCCACCGTGGCTGGGAGGACAGGCTGTGGATCTTTTGAAGGAGAAAATGTGCATCTTTGTAAAGAGACGCTCTGGGATGGACAGAGCCTGAGATGGAGCATGAGAACCACGTGTGCATAAAGGAAAGCATTTAAGTAGTTACCTCTTCAAATTAAATGCTCTGTAAGAGAAGAGTAGGCTGCAGCCTGTGTTAACCCACATAGCTAGAGAGCGGTATAAATAACAAGGCCACCCTCCTTCGTTCAGTTTCCTTTTAAAGATTTGTGAACTAATTTACTTATTCCCGCCATCACAGAATGCAATCTTAATCATGAGCTTCTACTACGTTCTCTTGGTTAAAAGTCTAGAGCCTTCCCCTCCACCTGGCAAACGTAACAAGTCGCACCTGGGTAGATCAGGCCCTGCTCATCATTTATATCCAGGAGGGCTGCATTTGTTTTACAAGGCATCTAATTGATCAGTTCGGTTCAAAAATCTTGAGCGCCTGCAAAACGTCGTGAACTCTGAAGTTGGTGGAACAAAGAGAAAAAGACGGTAAGTTGTTTGAGTACAGCTTTTCAAATAGAGAAACGTATGGCTCTCAAAATCCTACATTAAAAGTGTAATGTGCCATGAATTGTAGGAGTCTGTGGCAGGGAACATGCCAATTAGAATTTTTGCATCATAAATTTAAAAGTATGTTTTTATAAATAAAAGTAGTTTGACTTTCCACATTTTATATACATGTAATGCTGTCTTCCTTGATTTTGTCCATGGTGATGTAGGATACCCTTTCTGCGTCAGACTTTTTACAGGCAGTAGTGTGCCTTTGCAATGAAACACCTTTTTCATTTTAAGGATTACTGTATCACCATCCTCATCATCTGGCATTTATTGAATTCAAGCACTATAAATAGTATTTAACCTTATATATAAAGAAATATGTGTATATGTTTTCACATAAATTATTTTCAGGCCATCTCTTTTTTTACATTACATCTACAAGAAAATATGAGCTCCTATGTAATGGTTTTGAAACTTAATGTCTCAAAAGGAGTATAAAAAACAAGTCTACAGTTCCCACATACTCAGAGAAACCTTAAATCCTCTTGGCAATGAGTGAAATGTTCCCCTCCGTCCTAAATACATTATGGGCTCCTTTAGTCAGTCAGCTTCAAAGGAACTGATGTGTTTTGGGGAACAGGTACCAATGCTGTCGTATTCAAATGGATTAGCTACCGTTACTGGAATATTAGAAAATGGAAGTATAATTTTTAATGATGTATAAATTTCAAACTTTTCATCAAAGTCAGATTGTGCTGACGTTAGTCAAACCTAATCTAGGCATTGATTCAAGAACCTGCTGATGGAGTAAAAAATACATGGAAACTTGTTAACAAGAAGTACAATTATCTGCATCTCAGCAAATAATGCCAGAGTGTCGTGTTATTAATATATGCTGAGCTCAGGCAGCCTGTAGCCAATGAAGATCTCTTTCTTTTTTTAATATTTACAGTTGGAAGCAGTACATGGCTGCAATCTAAGTGCTGCACCTAAAAAGGGAGTTGTTGGCTTGATACTTTGTTTTTTGACACTGTGAAGCACTGAAACAGCTACCTTCTTAATCATCGCCTGGTAACATCGTGTCAAAACTGGAGGGAAGCACATGGCTGTTTTCTACAAGCCACAGCCCTGGAGAGTTTCTGCATTGTTTAGTTGTTTTATTTCTTGATAGACATGCTGGGGTGTTAAAAGCATAGGACTGAAAGTTGTGTATTATGGTCCTTTTCTTTGTTCTCCTGCTGAAATTTTCAAGGGCTATGCAGACTTGCTGTTTGCAAAGACAGCTACTTCCCAGACACCTACTGTGTGCGAGGCACCTTCCCAGAACTCACAGACAAGCCCCTTCCACCCATCAGCCTACTTTATTGAGGCTTATTCTCCTATGTAAAGTCCTAAAAAATCAAACATCAATAAGCAGGGACCCATGACTGGTTATATAAGCTCTGTCCATAGAAAGAGACTTGAAACATAAAATAACTGTTACTTTCTTCGGTGTGTCAATATGCCAGCTAAGGGTGACACAGTTGAAATTACTGAGGAGATTATAGGTTACATCTGTTAATATATCTGCTCTGCCTAAGGTTGCAGCTGTGCACAAATGAACAAGCTCTGACCATGTGGATTCTAAGCCTGCTGTTTGCTAGCTGTGTGACTTCAGAAAAATTGCTTAAATCATTTTTTAATAATTGCAATACTCTCTATAACATTAGATTGTTGTGAAAATTAAAATGAGATGACATGTAAATGCCAGGAACGTATTAAATCCTCATCTTGTAATTACTTCTCCCTATGTTCCGCGTTTTAGTTCCAATGTATTTTATGGGTAATCCCATTGTAGAAAATGAACTAGATATCAGAAAGATTAATTGCCTGGCTAGAATGCACAAATAATCAAAGATCTAGTTATCATCTTTGCAGTAGAAATAATATATTTATTCTGGGTTCCTGAAACTAGCAAAGGAGCCCTAAATCATTAGCAGCAAACAAAGTTTACGAAAAGAGAACAATAAAGCCATTTGGTAGAAGACCAACTTCTAAGAACCACTTAAGAATAAAAATGCCTTTTCATATCATGGCGATTTCTACCCAGGCCTGCCTCACAAAGAGGATTATTTGGACTGAGCTGGGCTGTGTTGCGACTCCTTTTCTCTTGTCAAAGTTGTAGCTCCTCGTCGTCGTGTTGCTAAATCACAGCAGATGGCTTCTTTTTACACCCAGCGCTGTCAGTGGAATGTAAATGCGTCTCCGCACAACACTGAAAGCACTGAGGCTGTGTGTTTAATCTGTGCTACGCGAGCAGAATGACCCTGAAAAGAACACGAGCACTGAGCACGTTTGCAGAATTGGCATCCATCCTTGTAAACAGGATCGGGGAGGATTTTTCAAGCCTAGTGACTAATCATGGTTTTCTTCCTGAGGCTCCTAACACAGCCATATCCCTGAGGACAAGCAATCTAAATGGTGTTGCAATAGAAAAGTTATAGATCCCAGGGAAATGTTTTTTTTTTTTTTTAAAGAAAGGGGAAGAGGGAGTGTTATTCTGAGGTATGGGAAAAAGATGAGGGAGTTGTGCTGCACCACAAAATTGAGAAGTCTTGGTTGGGGTTTGAATCTCAATTCTAAGCCTCCTTGGGAGTTGAGAAAATAAAATATCCCTATGATTCAGATTATTTAAGTCAACAGGGGGAATATTCTTTTAGCAATTACTTCAACATTCAGAAAAAAGAGTGTAAATAATTCATGTCAATATGACACAGAATGTGAGACAAGGATTCTTCAGAAAAAGACCCTTTTATATTTTATATTAAAACCGTTATATTAATAGTAAATTATAGAAATACAACATAATCAGGCACTTTAGCTGGGCTATCTCCTTTCTTCTCAAATTGGTCTCTGAGCTGGACAGGAAATAGAGAATCTGATCTTCATTTTATTAAAATGGCCACTAAAAGTTAGTGACAAAAAAAAAGGAGTCTATGTAATTTGTCCTTCAAGCCTAAGAAAGGAACAGAGGTTGTGGCACTTCTACTTCCCATACTTTCTTGGGCAAAGATCTCCTAATCTATTATTTCAAAAGATATTGATGTTGTAAATATCATAATTACTGTGTGTACGTATATCACACAGAATCAGAGTTTCAAAACTAAAATAACTATTTCAGCTATATTGTCTGATCTAATTTTATAATAGGTTATTAAATTCTGTGCTAAATCTATACATAGAGATAGAGCACTTTTAGTTCAGCAGTGTTTTTAAACCAATAGGAAAATGCCGTTGGACTTTATTTTTGTGGCTTCCCAGAGGGAGTGTTTGAGATTCTTTAATGCTAATGTAAACATATCTTTTTCCCTAGTTGTGCTTTTGGGCATTTAGGTGCACTGTTTAGTAAAGCCAAACATAAGGTTTTTTGTTTTATTTTATTTTTTTAATCCTGCTGACTTTAAAACCTACAGACTTTCAGCAAATGGCTTCTGAAAGCCTGACTTCTGAAAGAACTCTTCGGTTTTAAGATTAAATGCTATTTCAGCAAAGCCTCACAATATGGAAGTTTCCATGTGAGTTTTGCTGGGTGTCAGACAGCTCGGTGTGTTAAGTTACTACAAGCTCACGGGTTTTAGTAATGTTCACCTGGGATCTGACCAGCCTCTCAGCTTCATGGGATCCTTCTCTGTTTGGACATACCAAGCCTCAAACTATTTTGAAGAGAGGAGGCTGAGCAGTGAAAGGCTTCCCATTAAAGCATTATATGTGTCTTTTATCTTCCACTAGGCAGAGTTTGAACTGAAAGTCTGATAATTTGATGTAAACTGACAGTGACAATAGAGATAGCTACTTCTGAGATTATTTAAGACAAGGTGCAGGGTATAGACATTCATCAAGGAAACACTAAAAGAAAGGGTTTTTATGTCTGTTTGCTTTTTAAAATAAGAATAGAGTAAATGGCACAATAGATTATATAAACAAGGACTTCCATGACAGGCTGTCAAAGTTAAAGTAATATATTTTACATGGGTGACTCAACGCCACACTTTGTCACCTACACGCGGGGGAAGCCAATTGGAGTCTGGTCAATAAAACGCAACCCCAGAGTCGGGCCTGGGGCAAAGCCGCCACGGTGTGGCAGAGCCTGGTGATTTGGCTATGCTTCTGCTGGGACACAGCGAAGCTGGCACTACTACCATCTGGGGCGTGTCTGACATTTAAGCCCGGTTTGATGAATGAACACTTCCGCGGGTATGTCAAGGGGATGGTGCAGTTGGCTCTGCTCTGGTGCAGTTTGGGCTCAGGTAATTCAATGCAGGTCTGGGGATAAGTGGGACTAGTGATTCAAAAGCTGGATTTACTGCAGCCTCACAACTGTTGAAAATTAAACTACATGTGCTGCAAGTTAGGGGTTACTAGGGTATCTCATTATAGGAGGCTATTTTTTTTTCAGGGGCTGGAATCTTTGCTGAATTACGGAGGGACTTATTTGAATGTAGACTTGGACCAAATAATTTTCTGATAAGTTGGCCATAAATCCTCAGTGAAATGAGTGTGGTGTTCTCAGCATATCTATTGGCTTTTTGATCATTTTTATGGCTTTCCTTTTGCTGGTCAAATTATCCTTATATGCTCCCAAAGCTCCCCTGCCATGGATTAAGTCGACACAAACCAATAGACCTTCATTACTTTGGCAACTGGCTTTGATTTGGGGGCAATAAACATGATGACCCAGACTAGATTACCTTTGCCAAAGGGATATGTGATAAGCCACGTAGATGTCAGAGATTCGGCACCTTTTTTCCTGCATAATGTGAGAAGGAATTAATAGCAGCTTCCAGCCAGCTGAAGAAAGGTGGGAAGAAGAAAGGTTTCTACCTGAGTGAGAAAAGAGCCAAGGTGTTGCTTTCAGGTTAAGAAGGGTGATGCCAGGAGATCACACAAAGTTCATCACCACCGTGTGCCTGACACCTGACTCTGTGTGAGGCACAGGCAGGTGGGATCAGAGCTGGGTAGGTGAGGAAACTAACATGTGAAATGATCCACATCTTAGTGTCTAAGAGGAGAGATCAGACCATCACTGGGATTTATCGTGCAATAAAAAGGAGGAGCAGAGAGGAATCAGCAAGGTCTGGACCAGCCAAGGAAGGGATAACGGAAGAACCAGGATCTGCAGATTTGGGGGTTGGAGGAACTATTTCCAATATGAAAATTATGTCTTAAAATATTATTTTTCCAACTTTTTTTTTGTAAAAAATGCAAACCTAAAGAGAATCAGAAAAAAAAGATACAATGAACACATGTATATCCTTCACCCAGACTTACCATCTTTTAACACCATTTTGCTTCCTTTGCTTTATCACTATGTATATACATGGCTTTTTTGTTTGTTTTTTGTTTTTTGTTGAATCGTGAGAAAGTAGGTTGTAGACATCATAGCAACTTGCTGTTAAATATTTCAGCAAGTGTCTCCTAACAAAGAAGTCTTCCTTCTACAACCACAATGCTGGTTTTACATTCAAGAAATGTACCATCCTGTATACTATCTATATTAGATTCCTCCACTTGTCCTAATAATGTCCTTTATAGATTATTTTTTTTTGATCCAGGATACAATCAACTGCATTTAGTTGTCAGTTGTCCTGCCTTTGCAGTATGTTGTTTAACCTCAAACAGTCCTCTGCCTTTTTAATCTGTTTGCCACTGAATATCCTCTTGCTTTTGAAATTACGTATAGACTCAATTGGCATATTTATCAATCACCTTCCAAAATCTATACAGCACGGTAGAGACAGGATGTGAAGAAACTCAAATCCTTTTCTGCACGACAGAATGCAGGCCAGCGGAGGACTCTTGGCACACACACAGAACGAGAACTAAATGAAGTTACTGTGTTTTGAACAACTGGAATAAGTCACACGGGCTAGGAAAACCATCCGTGAAGACACGTGACATTGCTCAGGCAATTCTGGCTTCTGCTTGCCTGAGGGAGGGGAAATCTAATGGGTAGTAGCTAAAGGTTTTCATTCCCAGGATGGGCAAACACCTTCCGGGCAAATAAGCTGCCACGCCCATTCTACGTTTCCATTTGTGGCTGTCCCTAAGGACTTACCCGCTGCAAAGCTTCCCTGGCAAGCAGGAAATGTCCCAGCACGCTGGGCATGCTTCTTAGCTTCCTTAAAGCAACCGGTTCACGGTCTTTCCTTCTGCCTAAAACACCTTTCTTTCCCTGATTCACCCAGCAGCTTCCTTTGAGAAACGTAAGAGCTGCCAGGAGCCCTTTCTCCATGTCTTTCCTTCATGCTCACCTTCAACGTAACACTGCTAAATAGTGACTTTTTTTTAAAAAAAGACAATGACCATGACTTTTAATTGTGTATCTCCAGGACCTAATATGCTGTCTGAATCTTTGAAGGCATTCAGTGAAAATGTATTGAGTGAATGAACCAATGCATAAATAAATGAGTGGGTGAATTTCAATACCAGTAAGCTTTCTGGGCTATACTGCGCTCTTCTGACTATAAAGAATTTAATAATGCACTAAACGGAGCAATGAGCGTTACAAGTGTGTGAGTCGGTAAGAATTGATCAGCCGCTTTGTGCAAAGCACTGCATTTTGTATTATTGGAAAGTTCCGGAGTAAACATATACCGCTTCCTTGCAGTCATGCGGGGAGGGGTAGAATCTGGCTTGGTTCACCGTAAGCTACAGCAAGACATCCACACGCACGCTCCACACCTCGTAGGCCCAGCTGCAGCTCCTCTCAAATACTGCTGGTGCTGGATATTGTATAGGAGACACTGGAGAGCAGAGTCACCTGGGCTTCCCCAGGGAGGCTTTGCAAAGTGCAGAGAGAGCTTGGATAGTTTTCTAAAAAGAAGAGAGAGATGATTGAACAAATGGCACGTTTCAGGGTGGAAAAAAATGGCTTGGTGGGAGCTGACGATTCCTGTGTGACAAGTGGCAGGTGGAGAGAGTTGCGTTGCTGGAACACAGGGTGCAGCTGCCAAGGACCCTCACGACGAAATGGGGACACATTGATAAAGGGCATTGACTTAAAAATTAGCAATTTATGTTTGATAGGGTTAGGTTTGTCATTGTTTTCCGTGGGCTTCCAAGTCAGATAAGTAAGGTCTTTTTTTTTTTTTTCCTGTAGGGCTGGACGGAGAATGTAGATTCTGGGGGAACAAAGTGTCTAGAGGGTAGTTTAATCACCCAGGTAAGAGACGGCTCTGACTGAGACCAGGGCTGGGACTGGGTGGGGGCAGAAGAGTGGAACTGAGCGGAGCGGCAGGGTATTGGTGACGGGCAGTCTGGGGCATTGAGCGACGAGGAGGGAAGGAATCTGGACTGAAAACTATGTCTGCAGCTCACAGTGCTGTGGGGTTTGCACCCTCTGAGTCGTTAGCAACCACTGTTTCTAACACGAAATAAAGGAAGACAGAGGAGAAAGAGACAAAGAGCGAGCACGAGTGTCCACCAGCTTTTCTGAGACAAAAACAGGCCAAGAGAATGTCCGGCAGTTGACCTAACACAGACAAAAAGAATAATGCATGTATGGGAAATGACAGCTGCTGCTGCTTATTATTTTCGTCTTTATTTTTTAATCCTCATGAGTAGCCCCTGGTTGTGTTACCTGATGATGTTTCCATCCTGGATATGAGGGGCAGGAAAAGGTAGAAACCAACAGATTGTTTGTGATTAATTTCTAAAAGAAAAAAAGGAATCTACTCGGCCGTCCTCACACCCACTCAGCCCCTCCGTCCTGTCATTGCTGACCCGCCGCGTCCGCGTTTGCCCAGAGCCCTGCACCTCCGCTTCCTTCCTCTGCCAGACACATGCTGAGGTTTTTATTAGGTAAAAATCCCAAGAGGAAGAAGTTCTGTGTTGATAAAGTCAATAGCTTGTTCTGTGCTGCTGGACAAGCTGTTTAACTCCCTTCTGCCAGGGGGCAGTGGCCACATGTCCCTGTGCTGGAACGAGGAGGACAAGCGTGCACCATGATGGAGCTTCCACCTATTGTGGGGGGAGACACGTAAACTAGGTAGATGTCCTACAATGCGACGCGTGTGAGAGAATTACAGCTTATTGTAATTAAAAAGGACGGGCGAAGAAGGTCTCCCCAGGAAGGCCACAGAAAATAATAGCACCTGCCTTGTTGGGTTTTTAGGAGAAGCAAAGTGGTTTGTGTGTGTAAAACATCTGGCAAACCCCTGACACAGGGTCAGAAGACGTGGTTAACTGTTATCTTTAAACAGTAAATTTGCAGTAATGAAATCTGAGTTTGGGCTGCTGGGATTTGGTTCTTGTATGAGAGAGAGAGATAATTTGTATTCCTAAGGCCTGTGTTCCAAGGAAAACAATATCACTTACGCCACCTGCTTACAGAGAGAAAAATATAAAAGCTGTGTCTCCAAACTTCTAGCTATATCTAGACTTCTGCCTAAAATCTGGTATCCCAAGTAGGAAAAAGGTTCTGAATTATCAGGGCTGTTTCTTGATGCTGGCTCCTCCGGACCCAGTGCCCAGACAGGCAGGCCAGGGATGGTTCGGCTCACCACCGTATTTCTAGCAAGCATTGCGCTTACACAGAGCACATGTTCGATAATTATTTATTGAATGCAAGAATAAATGTGCCCATTTATGACCAAGGTCACAGCACATCTCAAATGTCAGTACGAATTGAGCTCTTTCGCTAACAGAAATTGAATTCTTTCTTACAAGACAAATATGCTATGCATGGGCTAACGTATGAAATAGTCTGATCGTTTAAACTGAAGCTAGAATTCCAAATATATATCCTGATGTGAGATCAGTTCAATTTCTCTCGTTTTATGTCCTGCGTATCTACAGGAAATTTCCACAGTAGCTATTGCGGCCTCTTCAACAGGGCCCGGCTTGGAAACCGCATGGAAGCCTCCCAGGACGATGCCTTCCGGGCTGTGGTTTCCTACCTGTCCCAGCTCAGCTGCTCTTTCCTCCCCCGGCCATCGCGAGGACCCTCAATCAGCATAGTTATGAGAAACTGTAACTACATAGTGAGAATTAATGGGAAAGACTTTGTCAGATTCCTCCTTTTTCCAGGAGGAACTTGCAACCCTGCTCACTGCAGTCCCACAGCCCTGGCGGGGCGGAGCTCACTGTTGTTTTGTTCTCTCCATGGCGTGAGGGGTTGTCCGTGTTCTGGGAGAAGCAGAGCAGCGAGATGCAGAGATGGGACAGTGCCAGGAGAGAATGACACTCAGCATGTGCTTTAGGTCCCTCCCACCCCCGTGCCCTGTTGCTCAGAGGGAAAGGCGCGGTGGCTTTCTGATCACACCATTTCTTCTCGTCCCCAAGCCTTTTGTTCCGTAAAAGTAGCGTCTGGGTGAGAAGCACCCTCCTTGTGACAGGCCACGTCCCATTCCTATCTTTGGGCTTTTTACTGCCTTATCCACCCCCCTTTATAACTGTGAAGTGGACAGTGTATTTATGGTTCAGAATTGGCTGCTGGAGCAATATTAATTTTAAAAACAGAGTTTTGGCACATGTTCAATATTACTATGGAAACGACTGTTTCTAGCAATTCACTGATGAGACATAATTCAAGGACTCAGGTCCGTGTGGGAGGCTGTTACCATCCACCACCTCGAGGACCTACTTGTTACAACAGTGATTCACAAGAACCTCTCTCTGAAGTCTTAAACATGGAATATTCCTTTCCCTTTAAAAAAAATTGTAGGATGAGCATGAAAGAGATGTCTTTATTTTGTTTTAGATAAGCAGATGGAAAATATTCTAACTAGCATTTTAAAAACAACATAAAGTAATTTTCCCATTAATCACTAATTCTCATAATCGTACTTAATATTTGATGACTCGTGTGACAGGGAACACACACGCACGCACCGTTTCAGAAACTCACGTGTTGAAGCTGGAATATAACCTGTAACCAACTGTCGCATGCAAACATTTCAACTCCTCATTTTAAACTGTCTCCACACATTTCTACGTAACTGGTACACATGGAACTGAATTCCAAGAAGGACGTGAGGTAATTCACGCCACCATAGTGTTTTCCAGTAACCATTTTTTTAGCCCTAAATACGACCACTGTTTTTAACCACAAACATTCTTCCATTGATTTTATAAAATTTAGCCATGAGACAAAGAAGGACCGAGAGGGTGATGGTAATGGCATCAGTTCTTGAATTTTCTCACTTTAAGTCAAAGCTTCAATGTTTCAGTTCCATTCACTCGGAAACGTGAGGTGAAGTTTTCCAAGAAATCTTGCAATGCTGCACATTTTTCCAGGGCTCCTTCTGATGTGTTTACTGTTTTCACATTCTTCCAAATGCTGTCATCAGCCTTAAATATTATGACAGGCAGATCCTGAGGCTGAAGACAGAGTTGTCTCGTTTCTTTTTCCTTTCCAGACAAGCTAACTTATTTTGTGTTTTCGAAATCAGATGAATTGCTCAGCAATCAATTAACGAGGGAGCAGGTGATTCTGATGGGCCGAGATAGCTCATCGGCTCCATGCAGAGTGGGATTGGAAGCCCCTCATCATCCCCAAGTTCAGCTCTGAAAGATGACATTTTACAAGAGCAGGCAGTGGACGGCAGAAGTTCTGAAATCCAAGCAGGACCAAGAGAATAACCAGGGAAGGGTTACCAACCAGAGCAACAGCATGAATTGAGTTCTTATCCTGCGCTTGTGCATGGTGAGGAGCTCTTTCCACGCTGACGGCTACAGTTCTCAGAACGGTTTTGAGACATAGGAATTGCTGGCCCCATTTTGCAGATGGGAAAACAGCATCTATAGGCTAAATATGTCAAACAAGGGGCAAAACTGGATCCAAACGTATTTGTCTGTTCAGCAAGTATGTGCTGTTTCCAGTCCCCCTTTCAGAAGAAACAATATGCAATTTCTTTTCTGAGATTTAAAAAATGAAAGGCACTAAGGCATGGTTCTAGCATGTTCTGGCATAGGCTAGTCAGGTGAGGAAGTTCAAAATAAGTTTTGACAGTTTCGCTTCAGAATACCATGGTGTAAGTAACCTCACTTGGGTCTGATGTAGCCAGACCCAATTGATGTTTCAGAATGAAACTTTTTGGGGGAAAACTGAAACACCTATTTATTCTGTAGATATAGAGTTGAAAGTAGTCACAGTTTAAATTAATCGCATATAAAATATACATTTAAAAGAGATATGAACATAACAAGTGACTATAGATTACATCATTTTTTTAGAAAAATAATTTCACATGATATTTGTAATTAATTTGGGGGATAGCTTCTCAGGAAAAGGTTATTCCAAAACACAGCGTTAGAAGTACAACCAATCCAACAGGTCTGCCCTTAGATCTCATCCTGCACCTGGAGGCGTCCATGCATCACAATAGTCTCCATTATCAGAAGATCCATCCCAATGCTGTATATTTTAAGCATAACTGAAGAACGGCAGAGCAAAAAAATCCTTGCAACCGTGGGAATTCAAAAGCAAAGAGGCCTCTAGAGGTGATTTCAAAACCTGCTTGTTCAGTTCCCGCTAAAGCTTCATGACATGCCTTGTTTGACACAGTCCGGAGAACGGTTTCATCAAAACTTTTATATGAGGCAGGAATCGAGATATCAGGGTTGTAGGCTGGCTCCCTTGGTCAGGCTGCAAGGTCCTGAGGGAATCCTAGTTCATCTTTCATATGTGAATAGAATTAGGGATGGTGATAAATGGCATATTAATGGCTACTGATATTTTTATGTGTTGAGAACTTACGAGAAGCTGCGCTCTATGTATTTTGCATTCCTTGCGTTTCATTTAGTCCCATTCTTTGAAGCGGATATTAATATTCAGTTTTATAGGGGAGGAAAATGAGTCTCTGAGAGGGGAAGTAACTTGCCAGTGTCACACAAGTCACTGGCAGAGCCATGGGTCAAACCCAAGCCTCTGCCTGACAGACCGAGCTCTTAACCACCTCCTGACACAGCCGGGAGCGGCAGAGATGGGGCTGGATCCCAGACCCTGAATTTGCTCTTCCATTCCCACCACATTTCTGAGGACAGAGAAGCTGAGGATGAAGGGTCTTGGTTCCTCCCAACTCACAAGACATGTGAAACCGTCCTCCGGTTCAGCCAGAACTGTGGGACTAAGGAGGACTCAGGATCTGTCCCCAGGAGTCCCTCCTCCTCCCCAGTTGAAATGCGGCAGATGAAGGGGCCCGTGTGGCCTTGGCTTCCCCTGCGTGATCTGTCTCAGGCTGAATGAGAAGAGAAGGGCCCAGAAAGTTCAGAAAAGAGAGCCAAACCGAACCATTTCTCCCCATGTGGGTGTGGCCAACAAACTCTCCCAGGAAAAAAGCCATTTACTTTCTAAGATGACACAATTTACTGAACAGATTGTGATTAAATCAACATCTAAGAATGAGAGTGCATATATCAAAATGTCCCTAGATGATAATACCAAGGGATTTTGTTGGTCGGATTCCATCTGCTCTTCTGTGTCCCAGACTTCTGACCTTCCAAGGCCAAGACTATTGCTCTGTTCATTTTTCCCAGCCTAGAATCATTTTTATTGACAAGACATAATTACTCACAAAAGCATGACCACACAGTATGGATGGGAGCTTGTCCTCTAGCTGAGGTGAGCTATTGAAGTCTGTGGAACTCTGTATGCTTCACTCCTAACGCTCTAGTAACGAGAGGATGAAAAGTTGTCTTGACCCAGAATCTTCCGCAGTGATATGAAAGTGGAGAAGGGTAGTGATGATTTCGAACTACTAAGAGTACCATATTCCTGAGTGTTTTCTAGGCACCTGAAACTAGCTTTTCCCAAACTGAACTTACACTCTTCCTACACGAACCTGTTCCCTTCCGATGTACCCAATTCCGATTAACGACACCCCAGTCCACCTGGTCATCTAATACAGTGTCATCTTTACCTCTCCTCTGCTCCTCCCAACCCCACACAGTCTGACATAAGTGATGCTAACTCTAGAATCTCTCTCAACCAATCTTTCCCTTCCATTCTCACTCCTGGGCTAAATTTAGACCCAGGTCATCTCTTATCATGACTAATAAAACAAACTCCCCTTTTTCCACCTCGAGTTTCTTCTGCATCTGCACCCTCTCCCATCCTCTTCCCTGGTACTAGATCTCGTCATGTCATGCTCCTGCTTGAACATCTTCAGTGGCTCCCACTGACTACAGGACAGATAGTTTTACCTCTTACCAACTCTTTTATCCTTTCCCAATTCAAATATGCACATTCATGGACAATATCTTTGGTTACACTTTCTTACTGGTTCCCCAAATTCTAAAGACTTTATGTCCTCTTGCCTTTTATTTAATTTCAAACTGTTTTATCCAAATGGAATTTCTTCCTTCGAATACCTGAATGTCCACTAATCCTTTAAAGAACAATCGCATGCCTCATTCCAATCCTACTCCGCCTACACCCAATACAATAAATTTATGACACACCCTATCGTAACACATCTTTACAATGTCTTGTGATATTTGTAGATGTGCATGTGTCTGTGTCTCTTCCTCTTCTCCTATCTCCAGAGCCTGAGTTCCACATTCCAAAGTTTGATTTATCTTTGTATTGTTTTTCTTAGCTCAGCAAATGCCCATAGCGAATGGTCAGTAAGTATCGTTGAATGAATAAACAAACTAAGGAACTACATTGAGCGAGGCTCATAGTGAGTAGATCCAAGACAACATTGTGAAGACAGCACAGTATTATATTGTACAATAACTTAAACCAAGGCACAGGGAACAAAAAATGACTAAGGATAACAAAGATATTAACACTCCCTGGGATGTTAAAATGAACAGAGGTTTCATTTGTAAGAGCAGATTGGTTTGGTGACATGGGGACGGGTCAGAGAGAAGCTAAATGAGAACGTAAAATCATTTGCTCCTGCTGTCTCTCTGACAGAAACAGTTCTTTGGGGAAAAAAAATGTTAAAAACTTCAAATAGCGACCACTTCGTATTACTAATGTTTCTGTGCAACTCATAGTTTCATGTTGCCCATTGCTGAACTGATAGAGTCCAAGTTTGCTAAAAAAGTGCTTTGCAAACACATTGGAATCAACATTAAACAAACCCTTGTGTACAAGTAACACCCTGAGAGCCCAGCAACCAGCCCCTCCCGCCAGGCTCCACCTGCAGCTTTCTGTTGCCTGGTGCTTGGGTTCGATTGTCGCATCGAATCCAGATCACAGTTATTACTACGGAAACCGCCTTTGAGACCAGGGCATGACAGTCCCTCCTCTGTGTCAGGATCTTTCCGTGAGACTCAAGTAATTTAATTTGCTTCTTTTCCCCAAAAAGGCTGTAGAACAACCATTTCTTCCATCCCAAATCAGAATTTTTTGGCAAGAGAGGACAGAGACTGTGAATAACGTAGTCCTATGGACCTGGAACAACCTTACAAATAAAATGTGCGGGTTCATCTTTTGCCCATGGTGCCACACGCGTGATCGCAGGCACTTGGAGGAAGACACTGACTGAACACAGGAGGTAGTTATTTCATATATTTTCTGCATATAGATCTTAGATGCCAGACATATGATCATTTTTACATGATCTGGGAATAAGAAAATTGGACTTTCCTTCAATACCTTGGTCTTTCTACAGTGCTGAGTGGTACCAGCTTGCTCTCCTTGGTCTTCATCCCAGGGCAAGTTCTGTTGTCTTGAACATTTGCCTTTGCTCTGGAATTCACATCACAATTATTTCAACCCTGCAGCTGGCAGATGACCTGCTCTCGGACATCTTCGCAGCCATTGGCTCAGTGACCCTGATCTTGCTACTGATCCTTCTGCTGGCCGTCGCCGTTGCCTCTGTTGCTGCTGCCAACAAAAGGGCGACGCAGGGAACCTACAGTCCAAGCCGTCAGGAAAAGGAGGGCTCCTCCCGAGTGGAGATGTGGAGCCTGATGCCGCCCCCTGCCATGGAGAGGCTGATTTAGGAGCACCCTGTCCCTTTGAGAAGGGATGCACACACTCTGAACGTGGTGATTGCTCTTGAGTGGCTTCTGACACACCTGGAGATACTAATTTGTAACTGGGATGACGTTGGAACTGTGAGAAGGATTCCTTTGACCACCTTAAAGACTTCCACAGTGGTTCAACTTGACATCATTGTCTTATTGTAACAGCCCTCAAAATGATGGTTTTGGGCCCATAATTTCAGCCTCATAATTAGCAAAAACATCTTCTGGAGCTTAATATCTCCTGGGGAAAGCTCCAGTGGCTGCCACCTAAACTCTTTCCTCTTTGCAACCTGGAAACAACTTTTTAGTTTGCACGTTAGCTGGCCATTTGTTTACACAGAGACTACAGGAAAAATATAGAATATACGTGGTCAGAGGTTTCAGTTGTATACCTGCTACAAGGTGTGTGCTTTCATCATTCAATCATGGATTCAGAGAAAGCCATGGGAATGACTTGTGGTTTAAAAAGTAATCCAATGGCAAAAAAAAATTGAACTGTGGTTGATCTCCTCTTTGAGAATTTGTTTTTTGCATTTTGTGACAGTACGTGTGACAAAAGTAACCTCTAGGAGCATTGGAAGAACCTACTTATGAAGTTGATCTTATAACTAAACCATCTCAAGTTGGTTACACTTAAAGTCATTATTCTTTGTAAAGCATTGCTTAGGGTCGAAACACTTCCTAGCCAGAAATCAAGACAGGAGGAAAACTCAGATTCTCTAGTCTGAAAGAGCAAGCTCTTTGATACAACAGTGTCACACAGACGTTGTCTAAAGGCAAGAACCCCACAGTGAAGTATACGCACTCGCAGGGGATGTGTCTAAGACTGTAGGGTCTGGGGAGAAAATACTGGGGCTTCCATTTATGTATTTTTCCACACAGTCTTTGGTTATATTTGATACATGTTTTGAAATACATATAACATGCTACTGTAGTAGAATATAAATAAAATTTTAAAATAAATGTATGCATATATATTTGAGTATATGCTCAATGACATGAATTTTTATTTTTATTTCAGCATATTATGGGGTACAAATGTTTAGGTTACGTATGTTGCCCTTGCTCCCCTCAAGTCAGAGCTTTAGCATTTCCATCCCCCAGATGGTGCACACTGCACTTGTCTATGTATATACCCGTCCTGTTTTCCCTCTCCCATCTGCCCAATGCCCGATGAATGTTATTACTGTATGTGCACTTAAGTGTTGATCAGTTAAAACCAATTTGATGGTGAGTACATTTGGTGCTTATTTTTCCATTCTTGGGATACTTAGTAGAATGAGTTCCAGCTCTATCCAGGAAAATACAAGAGGTGCTATATCATCATTGTTTCTTACAGCTGAATAGTACTCCATGGTATACATATACCACATTTTATTAATGCACTCATGTATTGATGGGCACTTGGATTGTTTCCACATCTTCACAATTGTGAATTGTGCTGCTATAGACATTTGAGTGTAGATGTCTTTTTTAATAGAATATCTTTTGTTCTTTTGGGTAGATGCCCAGTAATGGGATTGCTAGATCAAATGGAAAATCTACTTCTATCTCTTTGAGGTATCTCCATATTACTTCCCACAGAGGTTGCACTAATTTGCAGTCCCACCAGCAGTGTATGAGTGTTCCTATCACTCTGCATCCATGCCAACATCTATTGTTTTGGGACTTTTTGATAAAGGCCATTCTCACTAGAGATAAATGATATCTCATTGTGGTTTTGATTTGCATTTCTCTGATGATTAGAGATGTTGAGCATTTTTTCATATGTTTGCTGGCCATTATTATTTTTTCATCTTTTGAAAAGTTTCTATTCATCTCCTTTGCCCACTTTTTGATGGGGTTGTTTGATTTTTTTTCTTGCTGATTTTCCTGAATTCTAAATAGACTCTAGTTATCAGCCCTTTATCAGATGTGTAGCATGTGAAAATTTTCTCCCATTCTGTAGGTTGTCTGTTTACTCTCTTGATAGTTTCCTTGGCTGTGCAGAAGCTTTTTAATTTGATCAGGTCCCATTTATTTATTTTTGTTTTTGTTGTGATTGCCTTTGGGGTCTTCTTCATGAATTCTTTGCCTAGGCCAATGTCTAGAAGAGTATTTCCAATGTTTTCTTCTAGAATTCTTATAGTTTCATGCCTTAGATTTAAGTCTGTTACCCACCCTGAGTTGATTTTTGTGAGAGGTGAAAGGTGCTGATCTTGTTTCAATCTTCTACATGTGGCTATCCAGTTTTCCCAATACCATTTATTGAATAAGGATTCTTTTCCCCAGTGTATGTTTTTATCTGCTTTGTCAAAGATTATATGGCTATATGAAGATGGTTTTATATCTGAGATCTCAGCTCTGTTCCATTAGTCTGTGTCCCTGTTCTTGTGCCAGTATCAAGATGATTTAATTACTATAGTCTTGTAGTATAATTTGAAGTCTGGTAAATTGATACTTCCCATTTTGTTTTTATTGCCTAGGATTGCTTTTACTGTATGGGGTCTTCTCTGGTTCCATACAAAGTGTAAAATTATTTTTTATGTATCTGTGAAAAATGATGTTGGTATTTTAATAGGGATTGCATTGAATCTGTAGATCACTTTGGGTAGTATAGACATTTTAACAATGTTGATTCTGCCGACCCAGAAGCATGGTGGTTTTCCACCTGTTTATGCCCTCTGCTATTTCCTTCCTCAGTATTTCATAGTTCTCCCTGTAAAGGTCTTTCACCTCCTTAATTAAATATGTTCCTAGGTTTCAAGAACCTTTGTTTTGGAAGGTTAGATATTTATATCCTTGAAGAATGGGACCAAGTGATATCATGTGGTCTCATCTATCTCTATAATCTTTGTGTATGTGCTAGAATTACCCGAAGAAAACTTGAAAGGGAAAATGGGGGAGCAAATACAAAGAGGAGTTTTGTTAAAGGCCCTAAGTATCCACACAGATTGTATCTTCCTGTGGAATCTAGAGTTGGAGGAAAATAACATTTCAACATTATCTAAAGCACTGTTAATGACATTGTGCCACATTTAGTTTTATAGATGTTAATGTCTACAACAACTACATTAAGAGCACTTTCTTATTTTGTTTAACCAGTATTATATGAGGATAATTATTATATTGCTGGTATCTGAGAGATGATCTGGGATTTTAGTCTCATGTATCATTATATGAATGGTATATATGTATTATCAAAGTACAGTTTACATATATCTTGTTTTTAATGGCTTATAAGATATTTTGAGCATCATTTATTTGAAAATTTATGACTTATATTTATATGAAATAGCTACCTTCTGTCTAGATTTCAGCTATACAAGCAATGAATTAAAGACTGCAGGATTGGAGATACTGTTGAAATTTTGTACTATGATAATAGTAGCCACTTCTCCAATAGTCTTTTCCCATTCTTTTTAGGTTATCTGAACAAAGCAAAGAATTACTGCTTCTCTTTTAGTTTTTACTCTATATCTGAATGTTCCTTATAATGTTATTGTAGTGATATTTAAACATTAGTTCCAGATCATTGTCATCTTTATTGTATGTTTTATCAATTTTCCAAGGTTAAAGCAGAAATATATAAGTATTTAGGTTTTTTTTCCATTTGCTATAAGAATGTTGAATTTAGTGCTTAGGAAGGGCAAGACAGAGTGAGCATATTCATCTTCTCAAGTACATTTTGAGCAGCCCATCAGTTGAAAATTTTATAATGTTTTTTCTAAAATTCTCAATTTCATTCAGAATGAAAAAATAAAATAAAAATTAAATTTATTTTAATGGTTATTAAATCTTGGACATTTTCAAGGCATAAAAAACCTGAAATTGTATATATACAAGGTTGCTTGGTTTTTACTTTTACCAAGGATAACATGGTATGCTGACATGTGCCTCTAACCTCTGTAGCAACCTCAATTTGGGGATATTGCTGTGAATTCTGCTAGTACTAAGGTTTTAATTTATTGCTAATATTAGAGACAATGACATTAGTGAGATTCAAGTGACTTATCACCACCAATTCTTCCCTTGAATGGAGAAAGTTGCTCTTTTTTCAAAATTTTTAAATTTTTAATTTTTCCCCCCAGCCTTCCCTGCTGGAGAAAGTTGCTCTTGATTTCATTGCTAGTGGGTTTATATCTATAAAAAAGCAGTTCTTTTATTTGCTCAATATCAAATATCAAATGTAATTGTGTGATTTTTCATATAATTGTTATCAAGAATTCAATTTTAAAGCAAGCTGAAAACTACATAATAGAAACTTGATATATTTGTATTATAATCTAGACATTGTCTTAGTATGTATCCCATTTGATCTCCTCTAAAGAATTTTTATGATGAAAATGCCCATCACATTGTGTTCAGGACAAAATAGTTAAAAATCCTGTAAATTTACATTTGATAAAAAAGGTCTGTATCTCTGATTATTTAAAGACATTACTTCACATGCCTTCTTTTTGGTTAACATATTTTTTGGATGTAGTGAAAAAGAAACCTTTACTCATTTTCACAACATATATTTTGACTACATTGTTCATCCTTCCATTTAAAGACAAAAATAATATTGAAACCAATAATACATTTTTTATTAAAGCAGTGCTAAAGACATTGAAAGTATTACGGAAGACAGACTGACAGACACCTGTCAGTTTGATGTCTACATTTTAGTAGCCTGCTTTTAAGCAGTTGTAAACTATGCTAGGATGTCTGCTTTGTCTTTGTCTTTGTTTTGCACTACATCTCTTCCTCAACGCATAATAGTTCACTATGTAAGAATTATTGTGAGACTAAGGTGGCATGTGGGAAACTGCATTTTCTTACATACATGAGTATCTACATACATAGTTTGTAGTTAGTAGGAGTTAGTCAAGTTTGGGTTTAGATTTCAGTTTTCCACCTCAGTGTTGTATTTCTCTGTGTTTCTTGACAACTTGGTTCATCTATATTTTCCCCTCTCTAAAATAGGAATAATTTTTCCTACCTCTGAAGCTTGTTTTGTACGTAAAGCACCTACTATATCACCTGGCATCTAATAATAAATGTTGTTGTCCTTTTCTTTTCCCTTCCCTTTTTACATTTTCTCATTCTCCAGGAAGGGAACCTGGTAAGATCAGATATAGGTTAGGAAGAAACCATTTTCATTCTCTGTTCTTTGCCAAGCTGCAAGACAGGCCTTACTGATCAGTAAGGTAGGATTGTAAAGTTTTTGTCCAGATATGTGAGGGGATTTCCTTGTTGGTGGAAGACTGGGGAGATTTTACAAGTTACCATTCATCAAGATTTGTCTGATATTTAATCATCTAATAATATCACTGCTCTGTTTAATAATCTCTGGTGGCTGCTTCACTGCCTTCTGGGTGAAGCCAATGAATGAGACCAATTGTAATCTGGCCTCTATTAAAGACTCTAGCCTCATCTTCTGTCCTTCATCCTAAACATAATCTTTAATCTAATTCCCCTATCCTCACACCAAATATAATCCTTTTTATTCTTCCATCCTTGCACACATGTGATCCTTTTGCTTGGAATGCCTTTCTCTGTTCTCTAAATGACAAATACCTACATATCCAGCCAGATCCAGTGAAAATATTTTTGTTTCTGTAAATGCCTGTTGCCCCCAGAGCCAGTCACACTCCCTCCACTGTGGTTCTATTGATATCTTGCCTTGTATATATGGTTGCCTAGCACAGTTTTTATTTCATCTTCATTGCCCCCCCATGTTCCATTTGCTACATGGCCAGAGACAGTGTCTTTTAATCTTTGCCTCTTTACTCATCTACCTTTAATTACAGTGCCCAGAATGTGCTTATTAAATGAATTTATCTTTATGATAAAACATAAATACCCTATAATATTTTATAACAGAGCAGCCCAAACTAAGCTACTCCCTAATCTCTGCCCCCCCTTTGTGAAAATGTACTTCCCTAATAGATTATAAACTCATAAGTAAAATCTATTTAGCCTTGCCAGTCATAACAGAGGTTCCTAGGCTAACATCAGGTAGGATTGGTGGCTGAAGATATATATAACTTTATCTTACCGTTTCATTGTCATTGCTGCTTAAGCAGAGTTGGTATACTTACAGAGGAAGTTAGATTAATAGATAGGAAGTGGGGATTTCCTTTACCTGAAATTGTCTGACAGTGCCAGGTGTTGCTCAGGTTTGCTCATTTGTAAGTTTGCAAGGGAGGATAACACATACGTTGTGTGTGTGTGGGGGGGTGGGGGAGTGTGGAGGTGGTATTGGAGTAAGGAAGATAAGGAATCCCAAGGGTCGAAGGAAGTCTGTTTCTAGATAGTCCTCAGAGACTTAAAGTAAGAAGGCAAAGAGAACTTTGTGAGTAAAGAAGCAAGAACTTGAGAGTATGAATGATGATCAAATGTTGTATTAAGCAGGTGGAGCTAAACAGAAAGGAGTGAGTGAGGGTCAATAACAGAATTGGAGTTGAACTTAATTACAAATGGGCTACATACAGGTCTCAGGAATGCCATTTACTGGGTCCATGCTCACTTTCTGAGGCACTTAAGGGCACCAAGTTACATTGAAATCAGCTGGTTATGTTTTTCCAAAAATAAATACTGAGATAAGTGGTCTGGAACATGATCTGTGAACGGGTCCTGGAAATCAGGGATTTTTGTAGTGATCAAAAATAACTGGATACTATTTTGGCCTGTAATTCAATTCAGTTAACTTTAGTTATATTTAGAAACACAGAGTAACTACCTTTTGCTGGACAAAACGAAAAAATAAGATGGACCCTGATTTGATCCGTATAGAGCTTACAGCATAATTGGGGGCATGAGAAAAGAATTATGAAAAGGGAAGAAAGGGGATAATATGTAAGGTAAGATTTTTTTTTTAATTCACAAACTTTTTATTTTAATTTATAAAGAAGAGAAATTTATTCATTATGGTTCTGGAGGCTGGGAAGTCCAAGATCAAGGCACCAGCAGATTCCATGTCAGGTGCAGGCATCCATGCTATGTCCTCACATGGCAGAAGGGCAAATCACAAAACTGTGTTTTTGTGACTTTGATTTCTGTTTTATTTTGTGGACAAGGGTGATGATGGTTTGATGCTGATATTGTTATATAGCAGTAACTTATGTATTTAGGATTTGCTTTTTCAAAAATTTATTATGCCTACTCCAATATGCAGCTCTTTTGTTTCTTCTATTGATATGAACACATGAATATGAAAAATGAGATTGGTAAACTTGAAAAAAGTATAATATTTTTAGAACACTGGCTTTTTGTTTAACAGCTTTATTTTGTGTGTTCTTCATTAAAAGCTATGTCACATCTTTTTTGGAAATATATAACTATCTAAATAAATGAAAAATAGTAAGTACAAGTGTTGGTTTATAAAAATCAACATTTTTACATTTGACTAATTGTATTAATCTTTAGAGGATATGACTCTTATATTCTTAGAGATATAGGTTATTTTAAGATATCATTTAGATCATGCCTGTTCATTTAGAAAGAAGTATTACATGACCTGCTCAGACTCCCATAGATCTGACTCAAATGAGGCTACCCTGGGACTACAAACTGGTATTCTGGCTCATAGTCTAGTCTCTGGCACTATCTAAATTCCATGCATTGATTAATTTTTTTTTTCATTTTAAGAAGACTTGTTATAAGTAATGGCCTTTCCATGTTTTCATCACGTGTACTTTTAATGCACTTATATTCATTATTTCTCATTCATTTGATAGAGATACTAAACTACTCAGGATTGCTTCCTAATTTGGTTAATATTTTCTTCGAGCCTTTGTTATGTTTCTTGGGGCTACAGAGATGGTCAGAGTAGTAAGCCAGTATTCTTCCAAGGTAGAGAAGAACTTTAGAGAATGGGGAAGAGAGTAGGGGAAGGTGGATGGGAGGGAAGAAACGGTTCAGCGGAGTGGTTCCCCAGTTCTTTAGGAAATTTTCCCTTGTCTTTGACAAAATGAGAAAATAAGGATTATGCAGTGAGCTTTTTTATTCTCCTTTATTCTGTGATTCTATCTCTTCTACTCTTTTTAAATGATGTTATTGATAAAAATAAAAGTTGCTAATCCTTTCATATATTTCTTTAATTGTTTTGTTTTTAACTCTATGGGTCCATGAAGTCTAATGATGTAGAAGATGCTCCTCTAGAATCTGTAGTGCTGTTTAGAGAGAAAAGGCCCACATGAGGCCTTGTAATAGAAGACTGAGTGATATGAGGGACTAACTGCCTGGGATGAGAGAGATGCTAACAGAACAGTATGTTTTAAAATGGAGGAGATGTCAGGTTTGACAACAGTGGGGAAGAGGGGAAAATGGAAAGAAGATTAACTGTTTAGTTGGTTTTCTCAGGATCAGTGAGGTTTGCATGTGGAAAACATGCAGTGGACAGTGACTTGAAGGAATGCTCATTTGGAATTCTGGGAGTCTGGACTGGATTCATTCAGTAATCTTAGCTCAATTATAGAATTTCTGAGTGCTTCACCCTCAAAATGTGAATTACAAATGCTAATTTTTAAAGCACTTTAGAATCTCCAAATGAAGTGTACCATCGTGAGCTTCAAAGACAGTTTCTTCAGTTGGATGCATTCTTGAAATGTGAATAAACTGAAGCTTTACAAAGTAGAGTTTGAGGTCCCAATGACAGACAGCAATCTTGCCTTTTGTTCATGTTTTCACAGCCACCTGCATGTTATATTGTATGTGTTCTGTAATTATGAAGTGATAGGCAAAAATTATTTCATTTTTTGGAAGTTTGTATTTAACATGTTAATGGATACTGGCAACATTATGAAGATTAAAATGAAACCCGTTTTATAGATGATTTGATTTTATAGGAACATAAATGCAGTAGCATGTTGCTAATGCAAAATAAAAAGTAAACCAAATCAAAAACCTTCTTCCTTCCCTCAATAAAACCCATAAATAATTCTTAACAAATAAGATGATTATGATAGAATATGTTAAGAGTCGTGGTATTTGGAATCAAAATATAGATTAGAGCATAGTATTTTTTATTTTTTTCTCATCATATCGTGTAAGTTAAAGCCCTAAATGTGTTTTCTTCTTGGATCAGGGAAAGAATTCAAAGATCTGTTTTATATTTGGTTAGCTTTTCTGTTTGTGTATAAAAACAGTATGGGAAGAACAGAAGCATTTAGTATTTATTTCTGTTTGAATAAATTTGGATAGAAAGAACCAAATGATATGCATCATGTATTTGAGACTCATTTATTGTATCATTTTCTGATAGAAGAGTACAATTATTTAAAAATAGAGTATCACTCTGATTTATTACATTAATTTCAAATTGAATTTCAGATAATTTTATTGAAAAAGGAACATTTTATGTTTACAAACATTTTTCTAATCAAAATATACAGAGTTATTATAAAACATTCAGAAAACCTAAAAGCTTATAAAGAAATGGCAAAACAAACAAAACACCTGTAATTTACTACCTAGATGTGCCTTGTTAAATCTTGGCATTTTTTTCTTCTGGTCTTTTTTTCTATTTTTTTATTTTTTACATTTTAGAGATCATACCAGAAAATGTAATAGTTTGCTTTTTCAACACAACTTATAGAGAATATTTTCAATATCATTTTAAACTTTGTAAATGTAATTTTGGTGACTACATACTACATCATCTGGTTGGGCCATCATTATTTCTCTGTTGTTGGAAATTTAAGTAGTTTTCACAAATATTGAATCTTTAAATTAATACAAGTTTTGTTGAAGCTTTCCTCTCCAATTGAGTAAGCTTATTTAAAAGACTTTTCTTAAGATTAGATTTTTCTGTCATCTTATCTCCCTAAATTACATGCTAGCTCATTCCTGGAATGTTTCCTTCCCTATTCTTTATAATCTGCAAAAAAAAAGCCTTGTACTCTACTGCTGGTACATCAGCTTCAGCTTACTTATAATGGATGTTTTGCCATTGTACGATGGAAATGTATATATGGCTCCTTTCATCCAGTTACCATGAGCCTACACAGCAGGTCCTTATGCAGCTTGAGAGCCATAATGTGCTTACAGATAATGAATCTAAATGGAATGTTGGGAATGAAATAGTACTTATTCACTGTACAGTTAAATTTTTTTTCTAGTATCAAGCATTTTACTTGAGCTGTATGCAAAATGAAGTATTTTATGCCAGTATTAATACTGATGGATATACAAGTTATTGATTTTTTATGTATAATTTATTTTTTATTGATCTCAAGAATACAATTAGTGTTTCTCAGTATGATAAACATTCTGTTGGCTGTATGGGTCAAATCTGAGTTTAATAATTACATCCTTTTCAAAAAAATTTATTACTTTGTAGGAAAAGATGGATAGTGTTGTATGTAGACAGCACTACTGAACAAAATGCTTGGTCTTTATTCCCCTTGAAGGCTATATGGGTTTTTCCCTGGTTTAAGATCTTTTTATTCACATTGGAAAAATACTACAACTTTGGGCAAAAGTAGCTTGCTATTCAAAATAATATATATATATATTTTGGAAACTTTCCTTTTCTCAACATTCCTTTTCCCAAACTTCATAGTAATTTTTTTGAAACTAAATGTGAAATAAAATTTAATTGAATGGTACAGTTATTTTTGAAAATAGTCACAAAATATGATTATTAACCAAAGTCTCCACTTAAAAGATGCTTTTTGATAGCATTGGAAAGTCTATGTTACAGTGCTCTTATATACTTTAAAGAACTTCTAAGACAACAATATTTTTTGTCTCTTTCTCTCCCCACCCTGTGTGTGCTGTGTGTGTGTGTGTGTACATGTGCATGTGTGTGAGTTTATTGTTCTTTGAATATCAATACGTGAAAATTACTATAAAACATAAATAGCTTATTTGTCATCTATATACTATTAATTTCATATCTTATTAAAATAATTTGAGGTGAAAATAATTGTGTGTTCTTATGGTTATCTTCTAATTAGATTATTTTAGGAATTTGTCATATGATAAGATGTGATTTCTTCTTTCTCAAGTTTTCATTTGCAAAAATATTTCTCATTTGTAATAGTCTATTCACTTAATATTGTTTTATATAGAAAGCATGGAAAAATTATTATTAATAGTTTGCTTATAGAAGAATCCTGGTTATTATTTTTAAATATTTTATTCTTAAATATTTCTTCTTAAATGTTATTCTGTATTTCCATAATGGAATATTTATTATCAGAGCATTTGTCTTTGGTTGTTGCAAAATCCTTCAACACAAAAACAGCATTAATGAATAATTGAATATAATGATGCAGCCACCATCTTTCCAAATGGAAGTTAAACCAGTGTACATAATCATTAGTTTTTACGAATCTACTGAAAGCAGATTTGTAAAAGAAGCGAAGTTTCTTCTCTCTATGATTTTTTAAATTGATTTAGTAGTAAAGCCATTTTCAAAACATTTAATAAATGCTTATTGAGAATACTATGGATTTTTAAAAAGAAATTTTTAGGAACAAAAATATGAAAGTACTGTGAAAACCAATGGAAAATTGCTACAATGAAATGGAAAAATCTTCAGTATTGTAGGAATGTCTCTATAAAGTGGCTGATGCTCTGAGAAATATAGATTTGGATTCAAAATTAACAGGAATGAATTTAGAGAATTAAATCAGTGTTGGTAGAGAAGTGTCAAGATATGCATCTTTGAGTTAGAGATAATAGCTCTAGCAGCATTCTCTTGAAGTAAAAGTAGGAAAACATGAATTGACCTGTGAGAACAAATATTAGCACACAATGAAGTTAGCTAAAATATGCCAATTCATATTATAGAGTTAGAATAGAGAAGGGTCTTAGAAAATTAAAGTTTTGCTTTTTAATTGATCATAAAATAGAGGTGTTAGTGGACTTCAGATTATGAAAATGATAATTCAGTATACTATTGCTTTATTGTAAGTGTTCTGTCATATTACAAAACTACTTGTGAACAGTCTATATATCTCTGGGCTTTAATTAGTCATGGGAACATGCAGAGTTTAAAAGTAAAAGTAATTGCTCAGCCTCCAATAACTTGTGTGTAGTGAATCACCTTCTTTAGAAGAATTCTACATAGAACAAACCATTGTGCAGAGTAGACCATTAAGAAAATACAGTTTTATTACTGGATCTGCAGGGAGGGATTTGCAGATTTTGTGAGATCCTGCAGGGAGTCAGGCAAAATCTGACTTATATCACATTATCTCCTGTGGGGAAGAACCAGCAGGACTCCTTATATTTCTAGACTATCTCTGCTCACTATGCTTTTGTCCTACTAAGTAGAAAGCGTTCTGCTTGCTGGAAACAGTAACAATGTTGGAACACAGAGAAAAGGATAAAAGAATAATGAAAAATAATCATGTATGTGAGAAGGACCTTTATAGTCAAGCTTGACAAGACGACTGGGAGTCAAGTTGAAGAGTAAGGTTAGATAAACTGATATGAGTTTGCTTACATTCTTTAAGAAATGACTATCAAATTGGAAGGGGGAAATGCCCTTAGGCTGAGTGAAGAATACCTGATTTGTAAGCATATCTCAAATTCTTTTTGTGAGAATCCTAAAAACTACGTTTAATACTATAATGATTATCTTCTTCCTGTTTTGTATTCAGATTTTAAAATTTTCTTTTGCTCAAGCACTGTTTAAAAAGAATTGATTAAAGAATGTGAAATAAAGTAAGAAACAAATTTAATCACTGGAGGTTAGAGATATTTGGAAATTAGAACACTGATCTATCAGTGGGGAAAAAGGGAATTCAAGAAAACTACCTCATATTTTTGAACTACAGTATTTCTTTGTTTTAACTTTTATTATTTGTTTACGTAAACCTTATTTTCTTCAGTTTGGAGGCTGATTCCACAAACTAACGTTCAAGTCCTTTTAAAATGTTTTATATTTAAAGAAACAATGCATGAGACCGATGTATTCTAATCTTATTCCAATCTTATTCCAACCTTTATCTGTAAAAATTTTTTAGCTTACAGAGTAATAATTTTTGTAGTACAGATCTTTAACTCTGAAATGATCATTTAAAAGTTAGTTACTAGATTCATTCTTTGTGTAATTTTACCCTAATTTCTCATATTTATAATTTCTGACACAGTATCTTTTTAGGGATGAAGGGGAAAGGGTCTTAACATTAAACCATTTACATTGACAAACAAAATAGAAGTTGTTTTTCCTTCACATAATAGTGGTAGGTTTAGTCCAGAGGTAGGATAGTTTGTAAGCCTCACACAATTTTTTAAAATGAGTAAAATTGTTACACTTATGTTTTTACTTGGCAGAATTTGTCTAATCTAACAGCTAGTTATTCCAGGATTTTAATGCATTAAAGTTAGTTGAAACCAATAAAGTGTTTGATTTTGATAATATTTTAAGTGAATGTTAAGATAGATTAATATATAGGATATATAGAAATTTTTTTTTTTTTCCTAGACAGAGTCTCGCTCTGTCTTCCCGGCTAGAGTGCAGTGGAGTCATCATAGCTTACTGAACTTCAGACTCCGTGGCTCAGGTGATCTTCCTGCTCAGCCTTCTGAGGAGCTAGGACTACAATTTTTTAATTTAATTTTATTTTTTTGAGACAGAATCTTGCTCTGTTGTCTGGGCTAGAGTGCAGTGGCGTCATCATAGCTCACTGCAACCTCAAACTCCTGGGCTCAAGCACCTGGGCTCAAGCGATCTTCCTGCCTCAGCCTCCCAAGTAGCTGATACTACAGGCACGTGCCACCATGCCTGGCTAATGTTTCCATTTTTGGTAGCGACATGCTCTCCTTCTTGCTCAGGCTGCTCTCAAACTTCCGATCTCAAGTGATTCTCCCACTTCGGCCTCCCAGAGTGGCGGAATTACAGGCATGAGCAATCTAGGTGGGCTTCTTTTATGGGATTAAATATTTGTCATTTTCAGATAGATAATAGCATGCTAGGATATTCTATTATGATTCAGTCTTCAGGTGAAAATGTTAATTGAAATATAATATCAAAGTTTAGGCCATACTTTCCTTCCTGTAATAATTAGAATAAACTCGTTCAGTATAGAAAGGAAGAGGTTAGTGGCCATGCTGTTATTTTTAAATATTTCACCATCTTTACTGAGCAGATGGTTTATATATAAGGGCCTAAGAAACTTTGATATCTTACTTCAGGAGTAATGCGTTAATGATTAAGAGTAATTTAGTTGGTAATTTTAAAGTATCTGTAATGTAATTTGTAATATAAAATATAGCATATTTTAAAATATTTTTAAAACTCATTTTTATGTTTGAAAATATATTTTAAAACTCATTTTTATGTACAATGAAAACTTTCTTGAATGATCCTTGTATTAAAGAGATTGGATATATATGTATGATTCTGCATGTATATGTGTTTGTATGTGTGTTTAAAATAACTGTTCAAGTAATTGATATTGATAAAAAGTAATTTTGACACAATTGAACTGAAAAAGTTTTGTAAGGATATATTGGCACAATTAATGAAATTTGGTAGTGATCTTCTCCCAAACAGGGAATGTTTTTATTCACTTTTGTATCCCCAAGTCCAGCACAGTGTCTGTCTAGTACAGAATACATATTCAGTACTGTTTACTGAATGAATTTTAACATCTCTTCCTGTAAAGTCATATCTACCACTGTTTAATTCAAGCTGAAATACCAGATTTGTTATATAAGCCAGCAGTCCCCAACCTTTTTGGCACCAGGGACCATTTTCATGGAAGAAAATTTTTCCACTTAACTGGGGCAGGGGAGGATGATTTAGGGTTGATTCAAGTGCATTACATATATTGTGCACTTTATTTCTATTATTATTAAATTGTAGTAGATAATGAAATAATTATATAACTCACCATAGGTTGAGGACTCTGGATATAAACTACTGAAAGGTTAAGTGAATTTAAATGTTGCTTTTATTCTTACTTCAAGTTTTTACCTTTTCTTTAAATTGCCATCACCTAGTCTTTAGTGTATTTATATGCCTGTGTGTGTGTGTATGTCTGTTGTGTTTGCAGAAACAAAGTTGCTGTACTAAAGAGACCCAACATTTACGTTGGCTTAAATGAGATAGAAGTTTATTTTTCTTCACACAAAAGTGGTAAGGTAGTTTAGGCTGTCAAAGTGGTTGGCTTCACAAGGTTACTGGGTCTCAAGATTTTACTGCTTTGCAGCCTCCTAGGATGATGTCCTTGTCCTGCAGAGTTAAATTTGGGTCACTGTCATATCTGTCTGCATCCTAATTTGAGAAAACGGGGAAAGAACAGAAGTAAAGGTAAGCAATTTTCCTTTAAGCAAGTAGTCAGAAATTTTCCCATTCTTTTGATTAGAACTTTGTCACAGGGCTACAAATGGCTGCAAGGGAAGCCAGATATGCAGTCTGTATGTGGGTGGCCATTTATTCAGCTAAAACTCTGTTACTGTGAAGTGAGGGGAAAAATGGATTTTAGGTGACCACTAATAGTTGCCACAAAGCATTTAACTTGTATCATGCTGTTTGGTAGTCTTGTCTCATTTGTACTATGAGGCAATTAAGGAAAGGATCAAGGGACAAATGGAATATTACTGCTTTTCTGGAATGTGCCTACTGTGAGCTAGCAGCATGGTGTGTTAACCCTAATTAGCAGGACTCCCAGAGAGAAACTCAAATTTTAGGAAATGGTAGTTGTGCTTAAGGCCCAGGTGATCCCTCCCATTTGAGAACTTTTCTTTTGTTATCAACCTTAACAAAATTTGGGGTATTTATTGGGTTTGAGGTATTTATTAAGAGAGATTGGGTTTCATATAGGACATCTGTGTATTATCTTTAAACACATGTACTTCTTTATATTAATGGTACTGCTATGACTTGCTTCATTTTTTTTTTATAGCACTTTGGTGAAGTTGTGACTCCCGATGATACTTTTAGAATATTGTCTAATGTCTGCACTGTCTTAGGTTAATGAATGCAGGGCCTATTAGAACACTTTTTCTTTATGGTATATATAGTCTATCTTGGAATGAGAGACTTTCACATTGAAACAATGTGGAACTCTGTATTGTTAAAGCTAAGGGACTTCGAGGACTCTTATATATTGCTAGTGGGGATATATCAGTTATTTGGAGAGCAATTTGTTGATATTTATGAAAATTACCAATACGTATACACTTCAACACAACATTTCTATTTCTATAGGTACTTTCACATGTGAGACATGATGGATTTATAACATTATTTTTACAACATTCTTTGTAATATCAAAGATTAGAAACAAACAATAATGATTGATTAGGGATTGGTTAATTAAACAATTGTACTTCCTAAAATGGAATACTATGATGATGAAATTATTTAAATACTGAAATTAAAGCTGAGATTTATTCATATGTGAAAGAAGCAGACTGCAGAACAATGTGTATAATAAGATACCTTCTTGTAACAAGAAGGGAATAAAATAATATATATTTGTATATGCTTAAATGCAAATATCTCCAAGTTCCAAATAAATATGGTGGAATCAAAATATTTTTATTTGGAAATTACACTCTAAACTCTGTTTTAGGAATCTTAATTTTATCCTTATGAAATTATGTATGCTTTGATGTAATAAAGGAGATTTTTCTTCATTAAGGCAAAAATCATAGAGTTTTTATTTTAGAGAAATACAGTATTGGTTGGCTAGTATAACTCTCTCCGATGCAGAAATTCTTTTCTACATTATCCCTACTAATTGGTTACCCTTCATATGTCAGAACACTTCTATTGATAGGAACTTGACTAACTGCCCAAGGTTGACAGTTCTATTCACTTAAATACGGTAAGAAAGACCAAAGATAATTTGTCCAGGGTAGGACAGAGATCTGGGAATAGGATATTATGAGAGGTACTAAGATCAAATTCACATTGCCTCCTTGAAATAAGGGGTCAGATTGTCATGAGAAATGTTGGTGTAAAGAGATTTCATCTTTCCTACTTGAGGCAGTACATTCCGTTGCTAAACAGTGCTAGAGTTCATCTTAATATGAGACTAAAATCTACTTAGATTTACCACATTGGATATTAACTCTATTCTGTGACCATTATTTAAACAAAAGTCTTTCAGTTATTTGAAAAGAGATATCAGGTTAAAGGTTCTTTCTTCCTTTGATTATCCTTAATATGATATAATTTCCAGACTTTGTCATACTGCTTCTCCTCTTGACATTCTTTATTGGAAATGTGGTATGCAGGACTGAACACCAGTCTCCAGATAGGGTTTGAATATATCAAAGGTAGTAGGGCTCTCACCTGCCTTCTTATAAATGCGGTGTGTGTGTGTGTTTGTGTTTTAATTTTAAGATTATATTAGTTCTTTTGGCACCTATAGCACACTGGTGTCTCGTTTTGAATTTGAGGTGCATTAGAGTACCTAGACATTTTTCATATTGAAGGAGCTCAGTAAATTTCACCCTAAAATACGACTCCTCGGTATAAAGAATGTTTTGAATTAAAGGCCATTTGAGATCAGAAAGCCCTTGAAGGGCCTTTCCATCTATCTGCATAAACTGGACTGATCTGATCAAAAGATTAAAGGGGGCAATTGACTTCCCTTACTTTCCCTGTTATGTCAATATATTGCAGGAAAGAAGATTTAAGAATGTGGAGCAGATCCAGCCCAGGCCCAAATTATTTTAAGCACAATACCTGTCCCTTGGGTTAATTTAATTTGAAAAGAGAATCATTTACAAATCAATCCGTCTTCCCCATTTATTTGTCCTCCCTATCACCATTTGTAATCCCTAAATGGAACTACCTGTACTCCACATTTCCCCTCCCCTCCAAAAAGACAGGTATACAAATATCTGAACTTCGCTGGGATACTGAGTAATCACTTTGTGATTCTCCCCATGCACACGGTAAATAAACCTTTCTCTTATTAATCTGCCTTAATTGTGAGTTGATATTTCAGCAAACTTTCAGGGAAAGGTCAGGTTTCCCCTCACCCCCTCAACATGAACTGCTGTTAATTTTTAGCACAAACTGCTATTAATTATTATCTCTACAGTTACCGTCTCTGTAGTACTTTTTAGTTTTATACATAAAATATTCTTAGATTTCTCATTCATCATAGAAAAATAAATTTTAGAAAAGCAAAAAGAAAATTCCAAATTATACTCAGTTACAGCCTTTATTAATACTTGTATATCCTTGAGGGAATTCTTTAGAGCAAATGTTTTCAAACTTCAGGATGCTACCCATTATTGGACTATGAAGTCAATTTAGTGAGTTACAACTAGCATTTAAAAAAAATAGAATAGTATAAAATGGAAAATATTATATAGCATCACACACAGAAGGGTAAATACTGTTCTATGAAAATATTTTAATGAAAACTTTTACATATACACGTGTATAGTGGACCATGTTATATAAAGCACTTATTAAAATGAATCACAGTGGGGCCTGGCAAGGTGGCTCAGGCCTGTAATTCTAGAGACTGAGGCGGGAGGCTTACTTGAGCTCAGGAGTTGGAAACCAGCCTGAGTAAGAGCAAGACCCCATCTCTACTAAAAACAGAAAAAATTAGCTGGGTGTAGTGGTGCGCACCTGTAGTGCCAGCTACTTAGGAGGCTGATGCAGGGGGATCTCTTGAGCCTAGGCGTTTGAGGTTGCTGTGTGCTAGGCTGGTGCCACAGCACTCTAGCCTGGGCAACAACAAAGTGATATTCTGTCTCATAAATAAATAAATAGATAGATAGATAGATAGATAGATAGATAAATAAATAATCACAGTGAAAAAAAGTTTTATTAGTGGATGGACTTTCTCTCTTTTTCTTTTTGTCTCTCTTTACTCTTTTACTTTCTCCTTCCTTTCCTTTCTCTTTTTTTGTCTACAAACATATAGTCCTATTTTGCATGCCTTTTAAAATGATTATTTAGCCATGTTGTGAATATTTTTCTATGTCAAGCATTTGTCTCTAGAGACTTGCAAATGAAGAGTATTTCATTGTATTGATGCCCTATCATTTATTGATTCTGTAATTTATTTTAACCCTTTGTTTTTGTTGGACATTTTGGTTTCAATTCGGGTATTATAAATAAATCAGCTGAACGTGTTCACATATCCTTAGTGTTTTTTTTCTTTTTAATGAACAATTGCTAGAAACAGGATTAATGGATCAAAGGACAGGCATATTTAAAAATCTTTTTGTAAAAAGTTCCCAAGTGCCCTCCAGCAGTGCTCCTGTCTTCAGTGTCTACTAATTTGATGGTAAAAATGGTAGATTATTGCTTTTCATTTACATTTTCAAAGTTTATTTGTAATTATAACTTAAAGTTAAAACCTTACATTTCTTTCTTTCATATTTCAACATGTAAATATAAGCTTTTTGTTAAATCCCTCTGGGTCTTTTTAAATTATCCTCTAAAAGAGAAGTTATAACTCTAAGATTTATGCTGTTTATAAATTTTTTATTTGTAAACCTACTATGTCTTCATTCATTGATAATAATGTTGTAAACAGTTTGGATCCAAATAGGAATCATGAAACATTTACTTCACATTGGTAAAGATCTGTCTGGTTTTAGTCTGAAGTGTTGGTTCTTAGTGTGCTCATGGCCAAAGAAAGACCAGACGCACCAAAGTAAGACAAGAATGAGGTGAAGTTTATTGAGGGGGAACAAAATAGGATTACAGAGCAAGAGCAAGACATAGGTTTACAAAGCATGATGCATGCACCACAGATGACGATTGGACCCCTTGTTGCAATAGAGAGCTTGGTTATTGTCTGGGTCTTGTTTTATGGTGCCTGGATAGGGACCTCCCTGTGGTTCAGACATCACCATAGAACCACTTTGATTGGACAGCTGGGGAGCTGCGTGACCTGAGTCTTACTGTACATGTGGATTCTAGGTCACTTTCCAGACTTTATGGTACCCATGCTGCTTGGCCAATGGGCTAGAGAGTCCTCTGCATTCTTTTGCAGTTGGTGCGCCAAATTCTGATAGGCAGATTCGTATGGCATTCCCTCCTTCCCCAGGTATGGAGAATTAGGGTGGGGCAGGACCAAGATTGGGGCAACAGCACCCACTTTTGTCCCTGGGAGACCCAGAATCCCTCACTGTTTACCTAACAGATCTACTAATTATTAGTTAGAGTCTTGGGCAAATGTTCAGCCAGTTTTGAAACTACCTGATTAAAAGGTCATTTAGCCTTTGTTTTTCATCTTTTCCACAAGAATTCCAAGTTTTTAGACTATCAAACCTTTTTTTTATTAATAGATATCTCATATGAGGCTATACACATAGCGATTATAAGAATAAGGCCTCTGTAAGTAGAGAATTCTGGGGTTGAATCGTAGCCCCTGTAGTTGGGTAGCTCTGTGACCTTGGGCAAGTTGCTTTAGTCTTTGTATGCCTCAATTTCCTCATCTTTAAAATGGCAATAATAATACTTTTTCTCATAGCATTATTGTGAGGATTAAATGAGATAAAAATATTTAATTCTTGGCATAAAGTAAGTGCTCAATGAATGTCGGCCATTACTGTTAATAACTTTTCTGTGTCCACATTTCCCAGGTTAGTAATTCTAATAAAAAATAAAAGAAAATTAAAATATGACATGATCTCTTAATGAACTCATGACAGCTCTTGGTGATCAGTGTTTCCTTTTTATAAAATTCACAAATTATCTATTAAATATTTTTAAAAGAATATATCCTAAAGGTTTCTCTGGGGATTACGTGGCTGTCTCCATTTTCTATATTTCCTATCTTATACTCTATTTGAGAATCAGGATTGCTTTTTCAGTCTTAACCTCTGTCACAGTCAGTGATCCTATCTGTACTTCTTGAGAAAATTCTGGGTCAGAATTTGTCTGGGAGCGAGGAGTTGAAATCATTCATGTAAGTACAGCCAGGTACTCTTACTGTCTTCATTTGTCATAGCTTTCAGTTAGCTCTTAACTATGTTTATTATACTTTTTCCAGCTTGAGTATCATTCTCCTTGATACAACTAAATAGGAATAGAATAGTTCTACTTTCTCAATTATTTGTTTCCATTCATTCAGCGAGTATTTTTTGAATAGCTTAAGTCCACAACACTGTTCTGGGTACTTGTGAAATTAAGGCCCTGGAAACATGACTTGTCCTCAGACTGTTCCAATATCAGTGTGAGTGTATGTATGTGGGGGAGTGTATGCAGGTAGGTGAGTGTGTGTACGGGGAATTGGTGAGTGTCAGCAAAAGAAGGAGCGATCACAAAGTTCCTTTATAATGTTTCTCTTTGTTTTGAAATGTCAAGATCACTTTGTTTCTTTGTTTCACTATATTTACTGTTTCAGCAAACCTGAGAACAAAATTATTGTTCTCAAACTTTTTTCCTGATAATTACTGTTACTTTAATTATATTCTTTGTTGTCATTGTTATATTAATACATATTTTCTTTCACCGTCTGGGATTTTAATTTCCTACTCAAATTTGAGGATTAACTTACTTTGTTAGTATCTTGCCAACCATGATATTTTCACTCTGTAACACTAGGGCTAAGTTGCATCTTACAGTGGAATGAATCCCAAGCTTTGTTCAAAGCCAGATGTTGCTCTTTATAAAGCCAGCTTTTCCTTTTCCATATTTGTGTTTATTTTCCAATATCACTACTTCAGTGGGTAAGAGATGCGAAAATCTCACCTAGATTTCGATGTCCTGTAATTTTCTCTCTAGGACTATATTGATTACTTCTGACAGAATCATTTGTGGATATGGTATAGTGAAAAGGACATAGAGTTTGGAATAAGACAATCTTCTGTTTAAACCCTTATACCTCCTCCAGTTAGCAGTGTGATTTTCCCTGTTTCCTATGAAACTTGTAAATTTCCATATTTGCAAAGTGGGGCTAATGATATTTATCTCAAGTGAATGCTAGTTATCTCTTTTTTACCCTCCATTCCTTCCTGCCCTGCCTGCCATCTTGGATCAATAGACCTGGTTAGTGGTTGAGGACTGTTAAATTTTGAAAGGCTCTCTGACAATCTTAGATGATCTGCACCAAGAAAATACCACTTTCTGCTTAACTTAGTCTACTCTACAGAGGATCATTGCTCTCCATACTCACTTTACGGAGTGTCAGGAGCCACCATCACATGCTTTTCCCTCCTCTGGCTAATATTAGCAGTCACCTATCCTTAAAGATTTCTTTCCTGTGAACTCTCCTTGTTTTTCTATGTTAAAGGAATTTCGTTTCAAAGTTGGAAGACTTAGATCTTTTCCTTTTCATGATTACTTTGTTTCCTTGCCGATCAGTTGTTCTTATTGAAAAAACATAATGTGTATAGACATATTTAAGAGCCTGATAGATCAAATTCATAGTTAAGGGATTGCTGTACCTGTTGAGAATGTTATAAAAGTTGACAGAACTATTTTTTGAAAGGGAGAAGAGAAGGAAGAGGAGTGATACGGTAATAACATTAACCTTGGACTAAGAAAGGTAAAATATGCCCGTTTGTTTTGGAATACACTAATTAGATGTTATTTGAAAGGAAGAAAGTTTTCCTGACAAACTCATATTTTGAGGCCAATATAAAATAGGATCTCATCCTTTCACAACTCAGCTTAATGGAAATTACATATGTTCTCTAATGCCTTAATTTAATATATTTCTAGTGAAAATTTCCTCAGGCTGTTGATTCAAAAATTTTAGTTAACAACGTTGAAATTTATATTCTTTTAAAAACACTGAATATAGTCATGAGGTTTTAGAGTTTGAAATTTAGGATCACAAATTTCCCTTTATAAATGAAACATTCCCAAGTCATGTTAGAGATAAGAATTTTTGACTGAAGAATTAGTATGTGTTAGTTTATGAGGAATGAGACAGTGTGTTTTGCTAGAGTGATTTTTGTCATTAGTAAAAATGTGAACCAATCTGACCTGAACTATAAGGGGAGTTACTGAAAAGTCAATGATACATAGTAATTAATATGAAAGAGTTGGTGAAATCTGTGCTTTTATATTTTTGTGTTTCTTGTAAAGTTCTCCTTTCATTACTAACTTTTTTCATTACTTGGAAGAGTCGTCCACCTTCTTGTATTTAAACCATCTCTCTTCTCATGGGACTTTCTATCAGTTTTGCCATAATTCTGTTCATTTCAGCAAATGTTTTTTGAGTCTTTGTGCCAGGCACTAGGCTAAGCATGTGGGATACAACAATGAGACAGGTAGCTTTGCTTTCAAGGGTCTTCTAATCTAATAGGGAAGAACTACATAGGCATTTCCAATGTTATATTTAAATCTTAGAGCAGGTGAAGCAATTGAGAATTTTGTTATTAGAAAGTATTTATTAAGTGCCTAACAGTTTATTCCAATGTATTGGATGCAACACAAATTTGTTAACATAGGCAAAGTCCCTGTCTCTTAGTCATTCTGAATCTGATATAGACATTGCCCTCAATAGACATTAGTAAGACCTGATTATATATAAGAATATGGAGATATTATAAAGGAAAAAAATTTGTTAGGAGAGAAGTAATATTTAATAAATGATGCTTGGAATTTTTGTTATGGAGTAGAAAAACATTTAGAATCTCACCTAACATCTTATAGCAAAATAAATTTCAACTGGATAATAGTAAAATAAAACAAAAATTAAGCCACTAATAAATTAGAAAGAGTAAAATTTCATATTACCGAATATCCGGAAGGGAATTTTAAAGTCTAAAAGCAAGGGAACAAGTCATTAAGGAAAAGATGGACTGACTTGATTAAATTAAAAATTCTTTACATAAAATAATTAAAAGTGAAAAAAAAACTGCAGGAAATAAAGTGGACAATACTGATGTTGCAGCCTACATAAAATGCATTTTGGGAAAAGCATTAAATTATTGAATAAATGAGATATATAAGGGATGGCCATAAAAATAATGAGTATAATTATTGTGAAATTAGTTTCTTTTAGTTTCATAGAAATGTATTTTTAAGGACTAAAGTTAGAACACAGTAATTTGTTTTTGAAAGGATTGACTAAATTTCCAATTAGTGATACAAGCTATTGCACTTGTAAGAATCATATGTTCTGAAATTCCAACATAAATTAAGAAGTCATTCATTCTTTAGACATTATTTGAATATTTAATATGTATCAGATGCTATAATAACTGCTAAAATGATAACTGTAAATAATGAAAGAGCTTTTAAGAAATTCACATCTTAGGGACAGAACACTTCTTCTCACCCTTTCCTCTTCTCTTCCTTTGGTAAGTCTAGTCTACCAATCTATCCACTCATCTATCCATCCAAAAAACATTTAATGAGTCTGTAGAATGTGTGGGACTTTGTGGTAGTTGTGGGAATATTAAGATAAAAAGTAGAATTATCAGGTTTTACTCTGAAACACGAGTTCTTGGCGTGATCATGGCTGAAGAATGACCAGACACGCCAAAGTTAGACAAGCACGAAAATGAGGTTTATTGAGGAAAGAAAGATTGGATTACAGAGCATCAGCAAGATATAGGTTTACAGAGCATGGTACATATACCACAGATGACAACCGGACCCGTTGTCACACCAGAGCAAGCCAAAGGAATGGCCAAGAGAGAGATTGGCTCTGGTCTGCATCTTATTTTATAGAGCCTGGACAGGGACCTCCCTTGTGGTTCAGAGGTCACCATGAACCACCTTGATTGGACAGTTGGGAGCTGCATGACCTGAGTCTTTTGCGCATGTGGGTTCTAGGTCACTTTCCGGTATTTATGGTATTTATGCTGCTTTCCCATGGGCTAGAGAGTGCTCTGCATCTTG